>ML779058.1:2294331-2305545 GCA_009831015.1 Picea engelmannii | reverse complement strand
ATCTAGACAGTCATCCCTTACTCCTTTTAATAATATAGTTTTGAGAATATCTTTACTTACGTTGGGGTGACTGGATCTTTGTAGATTATACTGTAGCCTTTCTACAAAGTCCTCTAGATTCTCATCCTCTTTCTGCATCATCTCAAATAGCTCCTCCCTCTTTTCTCTTGTTTGCCAGTAGTCCTAGTATTTGTTCAGGAATTTTTGTTTCATTTGGTCCCATGCTGTGATTACATGGCCTCCAAGACTCATAAACCATCTTAGTGCATTCTCTTTTAGTGTTGCTGGAAATAACTTTAATTTTTGAGCATTAGAAACGTAATCATAACTTTTGCATAATATATCAAACTCAAAAAGAAATTCATCAGGATCCTCTGAAGATAAACCATGAAAATTAGGTAGTGCTGAGAGTGGAATGTTTTTCATGGGGGCTACTCCTCTAGGAATATCGCCAATAGGAAATCCTAATGTAGAGAAAGAGTTTTCATCATTTACCTCTCCTTCAGGACCTGCCTGTTCTTCGTGATGCAATTCTTCATTGTACTCATCCATGTTTCCTTCTGACTGCTCCCCTGTTGCACTTGCTCTGTCCTCAATATTTCTTACTGGTTTCTGGACTGTCTCAGGACTCCAAAATTCTTTCCCTGTTTCAAAGTTTTCTTGAAATGAAGGCTGGGACTTTTCTTTTCGAAGGTTTGGTCGTTGAGCAGCAGATTCAGACTTTGATATGATCTCGTCAATGTAAGTCTTTCTTCCTCCTTTTCCTTTTCCCTTACCACCTGTAGGGTTAGTATCTTTGGGGTCTTCGTGTCCTTTCATGCATTCTTTGTATCTAAAAAATCATAAGTGATTTTGAAATCTGCAATTACCTTCCCCAGCAACGACGCCAAAATGTTGGTCACTATAATTGCTTAATTAATTCAAACAATCAAGTGCTACATAAATTGTCAACCCAGGGAAGTCTATTTATTTCAAAGATAACCACACACTATATATGCTCAATTCCAAAAGCAACTTAGAGTTGTAGTAAAGGAAAATATATTAATCACACTTGCCTTGAATGAACTGAAGTTCTAGCTTGAATTACAGAACAACAAACTACTTATTCCAGAGCTTAAAGAGATGATCAACCTAAAGAATCCTGGATTACATTGAAATAACATCTACAACAGGAAAGAACAATTATTCTGTAACCAAAGAACAGGACCCTATTCCTGAGCAGGAACTTCAGCACTTTATTTTTGAAGAACACACTTTCATGAACTCATTAATGCATAGGAGGCTAACTCTATCTAACAGAGAACAAGACCCTTTAATTCCCTCCTTTAAGCAGGAACCTTTAACCCAGTCTCTGATTAGCACACTTGTGAAAATAACTAAAAATTGATCCTACAGAGAACAGGACCCTTTAATCCCTTCCATTAAGCAGGAACCTTTAAACCAGTCTCTGATTGGCACACTTGTGAGAATAACTGAAAGCTAACTAATTCTACAGAGAACACAACCCTTTAATTCCTTCCATTAAGCAGGAACCTTTAACCCAGCCTCTGATTAGCACACTTGTGAAAATAACTGAAAACTAATCCTACAGAGAATAGGACCCTTTAATCCCTTCCATTAAGCAGGAACCTTTCACCCAGTCTTTGATTATCACACTTGTGAAAATAACTGAAAACTAATCCTACAGAGAACATGACCCTTTAATCCCTTCCATTAAGCAGGAACCTTTAACCCAGTCTCTAATTAGCACACTTGTGAAAATAAATGAAAACTGATCCTACAGAGAACAGGACCCTTTAATCCCTTCCATTAAGCAGAGACCTTTAACCCACTCTCTGATTAGCAACCCTCATAAAATCATGACACAATATTGCTAATTAAAATGATTATGAACTTCATGAAAACAATGTAACATTCACTAAAGCAAAGTTCCTAACAAGACAGAATTCAGTAGTGTTTCAGCAAAGCCGAATTCATAAAAAGTAGTGTTTCAGCAAGATAAAAATTAATCAAGGCATAAACAAAAATTACACTAACACACTATAAAACTAACGGGTGAATCTTGTGAAGAAAGTGGGCCCTCCCTTCTCAGAAGATTCCCCTGAGGAAAAAAGGCTAGAGAAGGATGCTCAAAACAGTCTTTTATTCATCTATCAATGGATCATATTACAACCTAGAAATGAAGTACGTCCCCCTCTCTGAAGCTTTCTTAATACATAAAACTTGGGATCCTTTCTAATGATGATTTCCTCTTATTTAAAGAGGGACCCCCTTCGATACAATTGATCAAAAATTACAGATGTATATCTGAGTCCTATTCTTAGTTAAATCAACTTTCTAAACCAGAATAGGATGTCCTAGTCTCGCGCAACAGAATGCTATTACAAGTGCTAAATGAGGTGTTGTTGTTACAACTGGAGTAATAGTTCTTTCTCGTTGCTGCTAATGTTGTTTCAACACCGCAAATCACAGGCTGTTTTAGCCACGGGATTTGTGCTCTTGACTATTTCAACATTCTCATGTATGAGCGATTGTTGGTGCTTGGCTCATGGTGCGACTATTGTAGAGTTGTTGTTGACCCCTGACTGTGTAACGGCTTCCTTTGTGTTTCAGCATCATCGGTCCTGGACTGTGTAATGACTTCTTCTGTGTTTCAGCATCGTGACCATGAACTGTGTAACAACTTCCTCAGCATCGTCGATCTTCTGTGTTTCAGCATCTGCGACCCTGGACTGTGTAACAACTCTGTATTTCAGCATCTGCGACCTTGGACTGTGTAACAGCTTCTGTGAATTGTTGTTTCAGCAACAGGCCTCAAATGTTAATCTGCAATTTGAACTGTTTAAGCACTTATACATTTCTAATCAATGGTTAGGTACGAGAGTGATGTAAAATATTATGCAAAACAGATTAAACGTATAGTAATGAGAAGGGGTGTTGTATACCTTTGGAATGATCAGATAGAGTGGTAATATGAGTTTAAATGTGGGTGATCAAAAGTGTAATAGTGGCAAAAATTATGGGCAAAAAGGTACATTGTGTGGTCCTAACAGGCGGGAGAGTGAACTCAAATACATCCCAAAAGTCCCGAAGACATCGGGACCGCCAATGTTGAAGGACAGGTGGCAGAGATCTGACCATTTCACGTATCGTGGATTCGTGAGTTTGGAGGTGGAAGACCAAACCCTTGGAGTCGTGAAGACCCGAATGGCGAGAAGTAGGAGAAACCGTTGACTCAGGACCTCCTCGCCATATCGCATATCGAGATCTTGGAAGTTGAAGGGAATCAGTTTCTACTGTAAAAGTCACGAGCTTGCGAGTTGCGAGAGCTTGTGCAACATGTGGCACGTCCACTTTGTGGGACCCACATGGTTGACAGGTGGTGTCACGATAAGTGCCGAGAGTTGAGGCACAACTGAGGAACACATGTTAGAACCACAAGGTGGAGCCCATGTGGATGACAGGTGGACACGCATTGCCTGGAGAATGGAGTCAATGCTCTATCAACTTCTCGCATCTCGGGGTTTCACAAGGAGAGAGCGCAAGAGTTGGGTCCTCCAACTCATGAAGTCACGAAGTGCCAAGAGCCGAGGCTCGTGAGAAAACGTGGCATATCCATCAAGTGGGGCTCATGTGATTGATAGGTGGGCACGTGTCACCCAGAAAGGAAGTCAACCGTTACTGACTTTCGTGTCTCGGGGATTCGCGAGATAGGAGCACGAAGGCTCAACGCTCCAACTCGCAAGGTTGCGAGTTGCGAGAAGCGCGAAGAGTAATTCAACCATTGCTGACTTTCGCATCTCAGGATTTCGATGAAGAAGAGCACGAGAGCTTGATGCTTCCACCTACGAGGTTGCGAGTAGAGAAAAGTCGATAAGCACTTGGCTGGATTAAGCGCATAGACACGAGACAGGGTCTTGTGGACAATACCTTGAGGGTTAACCTTGCCACTCGCTAGCCCTGTCAGGGTTCGGCGCTTCTCCATGTCAGGGTTTGCAGAGTCGAAAGACTCAATGCTTTGGTAGCACTGAGTCATGAAGAGAGAAAGAACGCCATACCTGTTCGGCCTGTGATCGCGACCCACAATCACATGGAGGTGGACAAGGAAGGAACTAGCCTACGCTAGGCCCCTGTAGGACTTCAAGGATTCTGACCCTCAAGGAAAAGAGAAAATTTTATTATGCCGTAGTGGGTGTGTTACAAATTAGTATCAGAGCATGGTTACAACACTCGGCCTGCATGGGCTCATGAACAAGTTGCGCAAAAGATCCGTTCGGAACACTCTTAAAAAGAGTAACACCCTGTCTTAACCTTCCTAATAAAAAGACGAAGTTAAGAATGAAAAACCCTTATTGTGTGTGTGTACATGTGAAAATATGAATTATGTACTGGTTATAAATAAATATAAATATTGACTAACAACCAATGTTTTTCCTTTTGCACTCAAGCGGAAGATCAACCGCGGGAAATTATCAACTCATAGTATGGTGACTCACCATGAAGTGGGAGAAGGCTCCCACAATAGAGATGAAGAGTCTGACGAAAGGAGGGCAGTAGGGACCCCTCCAGATCTAGCCAAGACTGTGAGGAGTCTCATGGTCAAATTACAAAGATGCAAGGATGACAATGAAAGGATGATGAAAGAACAAGAAAAGCAAACAAAAATTAGCGCAGTCTTACTGCAGAGTTTATCCAATCTACAAAGAAAAATGAAGCATGAACCTGAAACTCAGAAACATGGTCATATCAGTGGCCACACTAAGAGGATCACCTCGAAAAAGGTCCACCCCAGAGGTAAAGGACTAGTGCCGAGTGATTCCTCTAAGAAGGAAGCTGGCGATTCAGAAGGCTCTTCTAGCAACAAAACTAGTTCCTATCCCCAAAAGAAAGAGAAGAAGAAAAATCCTTCCAAAGGTTGAAAATTCGAAGAATTCAGAAAGGCCAAACCACCCTCCTTCGACAGTGAAATAAAGAAGGGAGAGGAAGCAGAGGCTTGGCTGCTTGGACTAAATAAGTATTTCAGAGTCCATGACTTTTCAGAAAATATGAAGGCCCGAGTAGCCACCTTCAACTTGAACGGGAAGGCTTCCATTTGGTGGGAAGACCTTAAGAATATGAAAGGGGTTCACGAAGAGGACCTGTCGAACAGTTTGAGAAATACTTCCGAAAGAAGTATCTGTCGAAAAAATATTTCAACGAAAAGACTAAAGAGTTTTATGAACTCAAACTGGGACAACTCACTATAGAAGAATATGTCAACAAATTCCTCGATTTGTTGAGGTATGTACCCTATATCAAGGCGGAAGAGGCAAAGGTGCAACGCTTCATTATTCAACTACCTAAGGACTATCAGAATAGAATTGAATTTGATGAGCCAAAGACTCTAGAAGACACTATTCGAAAGGAAACCTATTGTCATGAACAGTTTGGGCATCGAGTAGAACCTTGCGAAGGATGGAAACAAAAGAATAGTTCAAGATTTCAAAAAAGGGGAATTAAATCCCCAGGATTTAAGAACTACAAGAAGAACCCAAGAATGAGCTTTCCAGCCTGGAGTGTACACCAACAGAATTTTCCCTCCTTGAGCGGAAATAAAACTTGTGGACCCATGCCAGGGAAGACTAATAACCCAAAGAGAGAACCTCTGAAATGTTGGGGTTGCGGAGAAGAACATATCCTGAGAGACTGTCCACACTGACAATAGAATAGTCGGAGGATTTGTAACATCCAAGAAGCTACTACCATCAATGACATGGCTAGGAGTGTGCCACAAATTTATGCAGCCTTGGATAATAACCAAGCTGACCACCAAGCTTCAGTAGTGGAAGTAGAAGGTATGATTTCCAACCATCTAGTGTCTGTTTTGATTGACCCTGGTTCAAATTTGAGTTATATAGCCCCTAAAGTTGTTGATAAGTGTAAACTATAGCCACAAAAACATACCAAGCCATGGTTGGTACAGTTAGCCACTGGCACCAAAAGAAGGGTAGAAGAGGTCATACCAGCCTACCAATTAATGTTGGGTGAATTCCCCACCCAAGCAATCCTTAACATATTGCCCTTGGGATCATACAATCTGTTGATTGGTATGGATTGGCTAGCTGCCCATAAAGCCAGATTGGATTGTTACATAAGACCTTAGAATGTGTAAGTAAGGAAGGGGAGAGGATAACCCTTCAAGGGATCCGAAAACCTGTCTTGGTGAGACAAATATCATCTCTGCAAATGAGAAAGTATTTTCGAAAGGGATGTACCCTATATGAAATACAGGTGTTGAAAACAATCGAAGATGACAAACCAAACCCTGACGATCACCCTATCCTGAGAGAATACAAAGATGTGTTTTCGGAAGAGGTACCAGGTCTACCTCCAAGAAGGGACATAGACTTCTCAATAGAACTTGCATCGGGAGCGGGGGCGGTGTCTAGGACACCCTACTAGATGATCACACCCGAGTTAGTTGAACTCAAGTTGCAATTAAAAGAAATGATGGATAAGGGCTATATTCGGCCCAGTGTGTCTCCATGGGGAGCACCAGTCATGTTCGTGAAAAAAAAAGACGGTACCCTTAGACTGTGTATAGATTATAGGCAACTCAATAAGGTAACCATAAATAACAAGTACCCCTTGCCCAGGATCGATGACCTGTTCGATCAATTGGGGGGTGCTTCTATTTTCTCAAAGATTGATTTGAGGTCGGGATACCATCAAGTCCGAATCAAGGGTGAAGACATCCATAAATCTACTTTCCGAACGAGGTATGGTCATTATGAGTTTGTGGTGGTGCCATTTGGGTTGACCAATGCCCCTGCCACTTTTATGTGCTTGATGAACAATGTACTCAGCAAGTTCCTAAACAAATTTGTGCTTGTCTTTATTGATGATATATTAATTTATTCCAAGAACAGAAAAGAGCATGAAGATCATATTAGACTTGTGCTGCAAGTGCTAAGAGAACATCATCTCTATGCCAAATTCAACAAATGTGAATTCTTCCAGAAGTAAATACATTACTTAGGCCATGTTCTCTCCGAAGAAGGAGTAGCGGTAGACCCTGACAAAATCAGGTCTATCATGGAATGGCCTACCCAAAAGGATGTTTTAGACATCAGATCCTTTATGGGATTAGCAGGATACTATAAGAGATTTATAAAAGGATTCTCCAAGATTGGTTGTCCAATCACTACCCTCCAGAAGAAGGGGACAAAATTCCTGTGGACACAGAAATGTGAAGAAAGATTTTAAACCCTGAAACATCTACTGAACCATGTGCCCATGCTGAAGATCGCTGATCCAGAAGATGGCTTCCTCGTGTGCACAGATGCCTCTAAAGAAGGGCTCGGAGGAGTCCTTATGCAGGAAGGAAGTGTGATCTGCTATGAATCCTGAAAATTGAATGAGCATGAAGTCAACTATGTGACCCATGATCTAGACTGGCCGCCATAGTGCATGCCTTGAAAATGTGGAGGCATTACCTCCTGGGAAGAAAGTTTGTACTTATGACAGATCACTGCGGATTGCAATACATGTTTAATCAACCAAAGCTCAATGCCAGGCAAGCTAGGTGGATGGCCCTCCTTAGCGAATTTGATTTCGAAATCAAACACATTAAAGGAAAGGGAAATAGGGTGGATGATGCCCTTAGCAGAAGTATGAAAACAATTCACCTAGCAGTGGTGAGAACCTATGAGACAAATGTCAAGGAAAGAATAAAAAATTCACAAGAAACAGATCCCTTCGTCTAGACTGTGACCATGTACCTACAACAAGAACCCGCCGAAGTAAAATATGAAGGCTATCAAATGACCGAAGGAGGTGTACTCACTTACAGAAACAGATTTTATATTCCAGCGTGTAACGACTTGAAGAGGTTCATTATGGATGAACTACATAAAAGACCCTACTCAGGTCATCCAGGATACCAGAAAATGATCACTGCCACCAGGAAACAATTTTATTGGCCTGGATTGAAGAAAGACATAGTCGAGTACCTAGCCAAATGAATAGAATGCCAACAAGTTAAAGCAGAACATCGACACCCAATAGGATTATTGCAACCTTTACCAATCCCAAGGTGGAAATGGGAAACAATCTCCATGGATTTCATCACTGGATTACCAACCTCAACCAAACAGAATGACGCCATTATGGTGGTGGTGGACGAATTGAGCAAGTCTGCTCACTTCATCCCCATCAAGTCGACCTGTAAGGCAATCGATATCACCCAGGTATTCATGAAAGAGATATTCAGACTGCATGGTATGCCGAAAGAGATCGTGTTTGATAGAGACATGAAATTTACTTCCAACTTTTGGAAATCACTGATGGTTAGTTTAGAGACCAAGTTGTTGTTCAACACCGCCTATCACCCTCAAACCAACAGATAGACAGAAAGAGTGAATCAAATACTAGAAGATATGTTAAGGATGGATGTAATGCATCAACCCAAGAAGTGGGAAGACTACCTGCCATTGGTAGAATTTGCCTACAACAATGGTTACCAAGCATCCTTAAAGATGAGTCCCTTCGAAGCCCTCTATGGTAGACCGTGCAACACTCTTGTCAGTTGGATTATTCCCGTAAATAGGATTTCTTTTGGACCCAACATGTTGAAATAAATGGAACATCAAGTGACTCAGATAAAACAAAACCTGAAGGTCGCCCAGAACCGATAGAAAAGTTATACCGACCAAAAGAGAACTCCAAGGGAGTTCAAAATGGGAGACCATGTATATCTCAAAGTTAGACCCCGGAAGAGTTCTCTGAAAATGGGAGCTTGTGCCAAGTTGGCACCTCGGTATTGTGGACCCTTTGAGGTTCTAGATAGAGTGGGACCTGTAGCCTATAGGCTAGCACTTCCCCCCACAATAAAAGCACATAATGTTTTCCATGTTTCATTATTGAAGAAATATGTACATGATGTTAATCATATAATTGACTAGTTTGTGATCCAGGTGGAACCGAAGGGAGAATTTCTACCAGAACCTCAGTGCATACTGGACAAAAAGGAAACCTCACTCTTGAGCCAAACCATTGCATAGGTCAAGGTGCAGTGGAGACATTTTTTCCCAGATGAGGTTACATGGGAAATGGAGGATGCCATGAGACAGGCATATCCGATTTTGTTTACTTCTATACATGCATGTCACATTGATAGATAAGAACATCGAGGATGATGTTCCTTTAAGGGGGAGGGAATTGTAACACCCTGTTTCCCCCAGTTTGTAAAAATAACTGTACTGGCCAAGAACTGTGGAAAACTCAAAAATGTGAATGTGTGATGTAAATGGACCTTGTGAGAAAGGTCGATGAACGTGAATAATATTATGAATATATATTGCAAGACTGCTGAGAGGGGATATGATGAAAAAGAGACCACGATGGCTGAAGAAAGGTGGTGGAAGGCACCTGGAAAGGTGGCGTTAACTTCCACCGAAACCAATACCATATTTGGACTTCACTGGCCTGGAGAACCAAGAGTGGCTCACTGGCCCGAAATAAATTACTCGCAGGTTGGTAGGTAGATGGCTCCTCAGGAATTAATGAGGGATGGGGGAAATGAACCGCCCATCCATAGGAGCCTCGAGCCTGACCACCACGAGGGAAATCACGCCACACACAACCTCGCAAGAGGGAAATGCATGAGGAAGAAGCGCGAAGGGGGCAGACACGAGGAAAAGGAGGAAGAACTCTGGAGATATGTAGAGTGAGTGATAGCAGAGAAAAGGGAGAGTAACCCTTGTTCTCGGTCACTGGCAAACCGAGACGCAGTCTCGGAGCATTTTGGTCTCAGCTCGGGGGTGGCTAGTGGTAAATCCGTTGGGAGTTGTTGAGCCTACAGTTGGGTGGAAATGAGCACCCCTCTCAGCATTTGCATCACCTTTGGTGTTATTTCTAATAAGTGTTATTTGAAGTTAATGCCATAATCACATGTTCAGTTTTATGTGCTTGTAAATAGTCCTGAATATAAGTGTTTACCTAACATTTGATTTGTTCGACAACACAGGTATTCCAACAGAGGACGAACACCTTCAGTAACCACTCACATAACCAGATCAAAGATAAACACACCGATGTTTTCACGTGGTAAAACCCCTACGGGGAAACATCCACGGCCCCAGCCAACGCGGCTACTTGGAGCAGTTTATTAATGCAAAGAAAAAGATTACAAAGAGATTTTACAAGAGAGTTTCTCACAATCGATCATCGGCAAATGACCCTCCATGCTCTTTAAATAGAGATCATGGACCAATCAGGTGTTAAGCCACAGATCAATGGCTGTTAATATCGAGGAGAGTATGAACCGTCGGATCACTCTATGTCGGGAACATATCGTGACCATCGGATTTCCTAACTACAAATGCATACTAATGCATACTAAAGAAACACACTTTTACCTAACGACATATTAGACCAAGTAGATCTTAACTAACTCCTAAGTGTCTAAATATCCTAACATCCCCCATTAAGAACAACTTGGGATAGGATTGAAGGATTTACAATAATGACACAATAGGAGAAGCAAGGAGGCATCAGAGCCTATCCCCCCTTAATGACAGCTTCCTGAACTCCTAACATAGATTGAAGTTTGGAAAACTTCGCTTATGTAAGAGACTTTGTGAAAATGTCTGCAACTTGATCTTCTGTAGGGCAAAAGAGTACTTCAATAACTTGATCATGAATAAGCTTTCTGATGAAGTGCATGTGTAGCTCGATGTGTTTACTACGCTGATGTTGAACTGGGTCTTTGGCGAGCTTGATCGCACTTTGATTGTCACACCAAATTCTGGTCGGATGCTGGTGCTGGAATCCAAACTCTGAAAGGATCTGTCGAAGCCACAGGGCTTCCTGACTTGCATTTACCGCTGCTCGGTACTCGGCTTCTGCTGAAGAAAGTGCAATAGCCTGTTGTTTCTTACAGGCTGAAGTGACAGGTCCTGAACCAAGGCTGAAAACATAACCTGCAGTAGACTTCCGATCATCAGGGTCGCCGGCCCAATCTGAATCAGTGAAACCAACCAATAAGGGAGTCCCCCCTGAATTGTAATGTATCCTAAACTGAACAGTACCACGAACATAGTGAAGTATCCTTTTAGTTGCTTTCCAATGGCTTTCATGGGGTGTTTGCATATATCGGGCAACAAGACCAACAACAAAGGAAAGATCAGGACGGGTATGAGTCAAGTATAAGAGGCTACCAACTAACTGACGATA
>ML779058.1:2276852-2289551 GCA_009831015.1 Picea engelmannii | reverse complement strand
GTCGGGAACATATCGTGACCGTCGGATTTCCTAACTACAAATGCATACTAATGCATACTAAAGAAACACACTTTTACCTAACGACATATTAGACCAAGTAGATCTTAACTAACTCCTAAGTGTCTAAATATCCTAACATGATTCGGTAGAATGGATCCCTGTGTATATTTACATGCCATAGTTGTTTTCTGCACAAATGATTAAGTCTGGGACATGAGTTCGCTCCACCGAGAATCGTCTTATTTACTTAGTTTTTCGTAATATTCTGGGAAGCCCCCTTGAGAGTACTCTTTTCTGAGAATTACCCCATAAACCTTGTAACCGTACTGAACCTTACTAGAGACTCAATTAAGGTCAGGGATAATTGCCCGAGAACCGTCTGAAGGCTCATGCAATCTGCGTCTAGAACCCTTATGCAAGAAAGAGTAGTTTTCTAAGGTCTCGGGGTCATGGGAACCTGAAGTTCCAAGAGTTTTAACTTCATGATTCAAGCTCATAAGGGATAGCGAGTTCAAATATAGAAAGAAAATACCCTATCGTTTAGTAAATGAACGGTCAGAATCCTTTCGAGAATACCCCAAGCCTGTCAACACCAACGGATCTAGAGAAGGAGCATAGGCGTTAACATCTCGCCCTTTCATCCTTCGCAAATAGCGATGGGAGCCTGGATCGTAGATCCCAGAGACCCATCAGAGCTCTATAAGTCGTTGATCTTAACCTTTACTTAGGCGGGAGAGTGAACCCGACTACGTCCCGAAAGTCTCGAAGACATCGAGACCGCCCATGTTGAAGGACAAGTGGCAAAGATCTGACCATTTCTCGTATCGGGGATTCGTGAGTTTGGAGGTGGAAGACCAAACCCTTGGAGTCGCGAAGACCCAAATAGCGAGAAGTAGGAGCAACCGTTGAGTCAGGACCTCCTCGCCATATCACATATCGGGATCTCGGAAGTTGAAGGGAATCAGTTTCGACTGTAAAAGTCATGAGCTTGTGAGTTGCGAGAGCTTGTGAAACACGTGGCACGTCCACTTGGTGGGACCCACGTGATTGACAAGTGGTGTGATGATAAGTGCCAAGAGCCAAGGCACAAGTGAGGAACGCGTGGTAGAACCACAAGGTGGGGCCCGCGTGGATGACAGGCAGACACACGTTGCCTGGAGAATGGAGTCAATGCTCTGTCAACTTCTCGCATCTCGGGGGTTCGCAAGGAGAGAGCGCAAGAGTTGGGTGCTCCAACTCATGAAGTCGAGAAGTGCCGAGAGCTGAGGCTCATGAGAACACGTGGCACATCCATCAGGTGGGGCCCGTGTGATTGACAGGTGGGCACGTGTCGCCCGAAAAGGAAGTCAACCGTTACTGACTTTCGTGTCTCAGGGATTTGCGAGATAGGAGCACAAAGGCTCAATGCTCCAACTTGCAAGGTTGTGAGTTGCGAGAAGCACGAAGAGGAAGTCAACCATTGCTAACTTTCACATCTCGGGATTTCAGAGAAGAAGAGCACGAGAGCTCGACACTTCCACCTACGAGGTTGCGAGTAGCGAAAAGTTGATAAGCGCTTGGCTGGCTTAAGAACGTAGACACGAGATAGGGTCATGTGGACAAGACCCCGAGGGGGAACCTTGCCACTCGCTAGCCCTTTCGGGGTTCAACGCTTGGCCATGTCGGGGTTTGTAGAGTCGAAAGACTTGACGCTCTGGTAGCACTGAGTCATGAAGAACGAAAGAACGCCATACCTACTCGGCCTGTGATCGTGACCCACGATCACATGGAGGTGGACAAGGAAGGAAATATCCTACGCTAGGCCCTCGTAGGACTTTGGGGATTCTGACCCTCGAGGAAAAGCAAAAATTTTATTATGCCATAGTGGGCATGTTACATAAGACCACATAGAGATCAGAGTGTATGGGTGTGAATTGGCTCCATACAAGTTGCCCATGTATTTGCCCATGAGGATATTTTCCCTGGAATATATAAGACAAATGATCAATTCAGATGACATACATTTTGTGTCTCTGAAGAAGAAGCAGCAGCTCAAAATCAAAGAGCAAATTGGGTCTTTCATCTGCAATAGTCGAGGCGTCGGGGAGGAAGCAGAAAGATTTCTTAATAAAATAAAGTTTTTTGTTAGCTTCATATGGCATTATGACCCCTACGGGATAATTTCAGAGATGAGAGTTAAAAATAAGAATATCCCATATGTTCATACATTCAGGCCTGAGATAGAGAAGTTCGCCAACCAGACAAAATGGGAGCCAAGCACTCTGGTTGAGACATAATAGGAAGACCCTTCGTTCACTATCTCGCAGATGACTACACCACAGGTTCCCAAGGAGAAAAGGCCCAGGATGGACACTTCAGCTTCCATCACTGAAGTATCATCTGAAGAGTTCTAATTACACACCAAGAAGACAAAGACCAGTCAGGCACCTGACACGAATGGTGAGAAGGGAATTCAATCCACTACAACTATGGAGATTGATTGGTCACTCTTTAGTACAAGCAACAAACAAATCATGATTATAGTGTTGCCAAAAAATCCTACAGATACTCCACCAGTCAACCAGCCGAGCAAAACAGGACCAAAATTGAGTATTTTTGAGAAGTATGATCTGATCAAAAAGAGAAATCAGACGCTAACTAGTAGCATGTATGCTCAGCTCTGGAAGCAAACATTAACTGCACAACACAGACTGTTGTCTGCATTTGACACTAAGAAGGGTAGACTGCACATGGCATTTTTGCAAGCATAGGTGCCAGACCCGAAAGTAATCACCAATTACAAAAGGGCAACATTTGAATTTCAGACTAAAGATGTGCATCTAGCTGATCAAATGGATCTGCACGGGCAAACTAGAGAAATGGTTTTCTCCACATTGGTAAATGCTTCTATTGTTGCCTCCAGGTTGCAGGTGTCTCTGAACAATGTCCAGACGCAGCTGAAGTTAGAAAAAATATCATCCCTCGCCAAGGATAACAGGATTAAGATGTTGGAAGAGCTAGTCCTCAAGATCGGATACGATCCCTCAAATGTGAAAGCAGTCGAGGAGATGCTCAAAAAGAAAAATGTTGATATAGCATCTCTGAGGAAACAGTTAAAACTGCCACCAACAGAAGACTCACAGGCAAAGGAAATGCGGAGACAGAAGGGGAAAAGGATGAGATGCTCAAACTGATCATGGAACAGAATGCACAGCTGAAGGAAATAGAAGTGGAATTGGAAAAACTAGTGAAATAAAAGGAGCAGTCAAAGCCCATGGAATTCATTCCACTGAGCGCAGTTCCACTCACAGGAGTGAGCACAACGTTTGTAGTAGAAATTCCCTCGGCAACTCCACTCACAGCTCTAGAGAAGACAGTTGAACTAGTTAAATCCATGGAAGACATGAATTTGCAAGAGACAGAGATTAACAGACTCAAAAAGGAGATTGAGAACCTTCAGGAACTCAAATGTTCCTTCCAAACCAACTACTATAAGGAGAAACAAACTATAGACAAGCTTAAACAGGAATTGCAACAGCTTCAAAAGAAAACAGTGGTGGGCAAAACACTTGCTGAGGTCAAAGAAAGTGTCTGGATGGATATCACCAAGTCCATGAATGAAATATGGTTGATGATTCAAATCATGTTTGAGAAAAACGATCTGGTGCAAAGAAGTCAACAGGCTATTGAGAATATAAGAGCAGAACTGGGAGAGATGCCCACAGAAGCTACTGAGATCATCAAATTTATGAATTCCAAAACCATAGAGGAGCTAGAGGATTTGAAGATTGAAGATAGAATAGAGACCATCCTTGAGGTCACGAGGGTCATGACCAAGAGAGGACTAATGCTACAGCTGGAGGAAAAGGTCCAGACCATGGACACAGGAGTGCAAAGATTTTTTAGCAAGATCGAAGCCCTGCAGAAGAAAGGCCTTCCTGGTTTAAGAGTTATAAACGACAAGCTAATGACCCTTGCCGATTACAAAAAGAAACTGGCCACTGTGGCTAAGGATAGTTCAAAATTCTTAGGAATACAAGGCAATATCATGGGCAAGGCATTCTTAGATGCTTTACAGTTAGACATCAGCATACAACATGAGATTGGGTACATCTTCATCATCAAGCCATTTTTTTCCAAGTACATGGAGATGGATGATGTATATCGAAGATTGCTCAAATTCAGTGTCCCCAGTAATCTTCGATGGGAGGAGTTATGTAGTCTAATCGAGTAGATGATGAGGTGTCCAAGCCTAGTCACCTATCCAGTCAGACGAGGTCGTGCAGGGGCCTCACCAACGGTTCACCCCAGAAATCAGCATGAAGTTTCAACACATCATCAAGCAGTTTCCTAAATTTTTGTATCTTATTAAGTTAGTTAGCTAAATTTAGATTAACCACGTCCTGATCTTTAATGACAAGATCGTATGTAATTTTGGTTATAAATACTTCAAACTTTGAAGTACTGAGGGTTGATCTTTATGCCCTGCAAGCTACAAGACTGTAATTTTTATCAAGAGATCTTCCAGTAATACAAAGAGACATTTTCACAGGATTCTCACGTGTTATTCATTGGTGATGTTTCTTTTCTACGTTGAATGTTCTTCTTGCTTAGTTGTCATATTGTTTTTCTAATCTAATATTTTAGAAGTAATGCACGTTGCATGATTTATCTTGTATACCCTGTTTTAGACTTTGAAAGATTTTAATGTTTATCTTCTGATATTACAGTGAAGAAATTCTTAAACGCTTCTTTACTTTAATTGATATTCTCATCTTTTCTGTTATTCATCACTTTAACTGCTAAAGAATCCAACGAATGCATTATCTTGCCCTGTGAAAAGAATCTTTTGTTTCTGGTTTAGATTTCTATCTTTATAATACAGACCCCATAGCCCAATGGACGCGTAAAGCCCTTTTCATCCAACTTAAAAAAAAACAACAAACCTTTTCCATATTATTTTATTTTATATAACTAGACTAATATCTTAAAGTTAGAACATAGCTAAATCATATAGAGAGATCCCTCTCTGAAACTGGTAGGGATAGATTCCAGTTTCGAAGTGGTTGGATAAAGTTACCTCTCGTAGACTTCTTCTTTCCTGACAACCTCTGGGAATTTACAGAGCATTAAAACCTTCTAAGTCAGAGAGATCATAAACTCAGGAGGAAGAGTAACAATGACCATTAGATCATTTTTGAGTGGAAGGATAGGATAAGCTGAAAGATCTGAGATCCCAATCATCCAAATTTTCGTCAGTCATCGGATCGAATTAAATGGAAGGAAATGATAAGCAAAGATGGAGAGTCATTGGATTTAATCCAAAGAAAAGCTACATCCAAGACAGATCAAGCCATTGATCTAATATCTTGATCCAACAAATGTCATTATTTTTGGTTCTAAAGCTGTGAGGAGGTTACACTCTAGAAAAATCTCATTTCAAGAATTCAGTTTGAGATTTGAAATCCCTTAAGCCTGGAGAGTCGGAGAGTTGAAATAAATCCTCGACCTTCGGATCATCCGAAATAAATTTCAGTTGTCATATCATTCTATAGTGGAAGGACATGATACGTTAGAAGAAGGGTTCACTAATCTCAGTGGTTGACAATAGGTCACTCAGATCTACAGTCGACAGGGCATATCGGACCCCCCTGACCTTTCTACCTTTTACCATGGGGGTGGTCTGAGCTGGTGGTATTTCCCATGTGGGACCCTCATACGTGTCACCTTCCTATCAACTTGGACTCCCCTTGCTCATTACCACTTACCGCCTACCCCCCCTGAGCAAACCACCAAACCACTCATACATACCACCATTGTGCTCCGACATCACACTCCACTACCTGCTACATGTCACACTCCACTACCATGCTCTACCTCCACACTCCACAACAATGACTACATGTCTCACCCATGTCAACAGACCATCTCAACAAGGACATGTGGCATACCACTTCGGCAAGGACATGCGACAGTAATCTGTATACTTCGAGGGAAAGTAAAGTTTGAGACTTGAGATTTCAGGGGCCGCAAAATCATTGATCTAGTTTAAAGGTAAAAAATACCGAAGTAGAGCAGAGTCGTCGATTGATAAGGACAGGTGTCCACAGATCATCGACTCCAGAAGATTGGCGTACGGAAGAAAGAAAGGTTTGATATTTTAAACTGTCGAAGCCCAAATCACAACCGTTGATTTAGGAAGGTTAGATCTGATCCGCAGATCGTGAAAGAAAAAATCTAAACCATCCGTTCAGGAGCACAATCAATATCGTGAGATCGACATTCCCATCGCATTGCAGGGATTGAAGATGTGAAAAATTTAAAAAGTTGAAGGTGGGCCGCAATCGAAACCACGGTTTTGGAGAGAGGACATGTGGAGGCTCGAGGTAAATTGCGAGGCAAAAAGCAGTTTGATTCAAACCACCTTTGGATGCTCCTGCAATCACATGGTCACATGAGATCATCACCCAAGGTCATATCGAGAAACGGAGCTAGCGCTCACTAAACTGATATTGGGAAGTGCCTTTTGAATAGGCGTTTGGTCATAGCCATGGTCACATCAGTGAAGGTTAAGGAAGGAAATAGCACGTCGCTAGGCTCCACTTCGGATATCAGGAGTTGGGAGAATCGATTTGTCTTATACTAAGAATATCAAATTCATGATTTACGAAGCACCTATTAGTTAGGCAGATGGTCACCATCGATGGTCACGTGAAGGAATGGGTTTAGAATCCAAAGAAGCCACAATTGAATGGTTGTAACTGACAGAGAAGACAAAGAGTTGTGACTGCTAGAGAATCCAAAAAGAATATTTGGATAAAGACCACTGATGATGAACAGAGACAACATAACCGCTAGGGAAGAAAAAGATTTCGAATGATGATCAGGTAGAGGAATCGACGTGAGAAAGATATGCATAAAATAGATTAAAGGGTACTTTTTTCAATAGTTATGAATGGGTGTAGGAAAAAAAGATGGATAGCACTTGTAGTGGAGATCAAAGGCGTAGTGCATAGAATGCAGAGGTAGCATAGATCATAAAATGATGAAGAGAAGCTGAACAGAGAAGTGTTGGGGGGAGGAAGAAAAAGAGCAGAGAACAAAAGAAAAACGAATGAAGAGGTAGCATAGAGCATGAAAGGTTGACGAGAAGATGAACATGGTGTGTGCAAGAATATGCGAGCAACAACAAGACATTGATGCATCAGAGCAGAGAAGTGTAGTAGAACACTGATGAGACTGGTAAGCCATTGATAAATATTGTATCACTGTAATAAATTTCAGAAAGAAAAGATTTATAAACTAGGGTGGTAGGGTGGTTCTAGGGAGGAATGTCATCCTCAAAGTTTCAAGTGGGTTCTTGAACATAGGAAGTTGTAGATTCCATCTGGTTTTAGCCAGGAAAACCAGGGTGGTAGGGTGATGCAAGGGAGAACCATTGTCCTCTGTTTTACAGGTTTGTGCTTGTTTGAATGGAAGTTGGTTCTTCCATCCAGTTGGTGTTGGAATACTCAAGGAGTTGGTGCTTTCTTATAGTGGGTGCTAGAGAAACTAGAGAGTTGGTGCTCTCAACAAGTTGCAACTTGTTAAAGAAGAGTTTGTAGCCTCATTTTGAGTTGGTGCTCAAAGAATGATGATGTACAGAACTTAAAAGACTGCCTATCATTTGAAGAAGAAGAGGTTTTCTCCCTTTATGGGTTTCCTTGTGAAATATCTATCTCTGTGCATATCATATGTGTGATTGATGTTTGTTATTTCTATTGTTCATGTCTTTCATAATCTTGATGATCACTAAGAGAAGGTTAATAATATTTTAATAGGCATAAAATTGTTTAAGCACAGTAACAACTGATTCACCGCCCCCTCTTAGTTGTGTTAGTAATTCCAACAATTGGTATCAGAGCGATTTCCTTTTATTTAAAGGTAGATCAGTAAGCTTAAACATGACAAGACATTAAGGAACTTCAACCAATAAGCCTCCTATGTTTTATGGAACAAATGTTTCCTTCTGGAAGGTTAGAATGAGAACATACATCATGGCCTTAGGTGTTGATGTTTGGGATGTTGTAGAGACTGGTTATGTAAAGCCAATTGTACTAGCTTCTAAGGATGACATGCTAGAACTCAGCTTCAATGCTAAGGCAATGAATGCTATCTTGAGTGGGCTTGCTGAAGCTAAATTTGTAAAGGTCATGCGACTTGAATCTGCCAAAGAAATGTGGGATAAACATATTAGGAGTTATGAAGGAGATGAGAAAGTAAAAGGTGCCAAACTTCAGACACATAGATTGAAATTTGAACAACTAAAGATGAGTGAGGATGAAACAATTAGTAAATATTTTTTAAGAGTTGATCATCTTGAGAATGCCATGAAGGGTCTTGGTGAGAAGATTGAAGACTCATTTTTAGTTCTGAATATTTTAAGATCTATGCCCGATAGATTTAATCCAAAAGTTTTTATAATAGAAGAACTGAATGATCTTAAAACTATGTCTATTGACCAACTCCTAGGAACTCTGACTGGTTATGAAATGAGGATAGGTAAAGATAAACCCACCTCTAGAGAAGCATCATTTAAAGCAGATAAGGATGAGGATTTTGAGCCTGATGAGATTGAAGAAAAAATTGTGAGAAGACTAAATAAAGGATCAGGCAAGTACCAAGGCAAGTTTCCCTTCAAATGTTTTAACTGTGGAAAGATAGGTCACTTTTCATCTAATTGTCCACACAAGAAGAAGGACTAGAACGTTGAAGGTGAAGAGAAGTACAAATCCAAGAGATTTGGTAAAAAGAAAAGTTTATGTGTAAACAATGATGACTCTTTAGGAGACACAGATAGTGATTATGCTTGTGAATATAAGATTAATGAATTTATGCTTATGACCAAAGATAATTATGATAATAAAATCACAGGAACTGATGTTGATTATGAAGAAGTTGTGGTTGACTTGGAAGGAGAACTGATCAGTTCTCTAGAAGAAATTGCTAGACTCGGATTTAAGAAGAAAAAGCAAAAACAATTGTTGATACAATTTGAGAAAGACAGTAAAAAACCTGATGAATACTTTGCCCTGCTAAAAGTGGAATTAGAAGAGGCAAAGAAAATATAGGACATTCTGAAATAACAGTTATTAGAAAAGAAGGCAAGATGTGAAGCTTTGGAAGAAGAGGTAGTGAAAACCAGAAAAGAGATGGAGAAGTTTAAAGCATTGTATCTCCAAAATCTTCCAAGCATTAAAGCCTCAGTAGAACTAAATGACATTCTGAGAAAATAGAGATATCCTTTGTTGAATACTGGTTTAGGCTATGTAAGTGGTTCAAGCAGAGAACAACTAGAAAGAAAAGAGTCAATAAATATGATCAAGTTCCAAGTCAACAGACAATCAGACCATGTGAGTACTCTGCCACCAAAACCTAATAAAGACAAGATGATCCCTGATAAAAAACAAAGATATTAGAAGATGGAGAAACAAATGACAAGAAGAAGGCCATCCTTCAGGTACCAAAATTTCTTCCATGGTTACTCTTTTTACTACTCTAATTTTGGTCATAAGATTGCAAATTGTCAAATTAAGTTTAGAGACATGCAACTAAGGAGATCAAGAAACAAACAATCTTTGCAACATAGAACTAAACAACCAATGAGTAGACAAAGTTGCACCAATCACTTTGACCTATTGAACATTGAACTCGAATGCTATGACTGTCATAACTTCTTCCACAAAGTTGCAAATTGCCATCTGAAGAATTACAAAGCATATCCAAGGATAAAACCCTTAGCTAGAAATGTCAGCACATGGAAAAAGAAAGATAGTGAAAAATGTAGTTTAGTACTTCAATCTCAAAAACAAAAAGACCCCTGGTATATAGACATTGGATGTTCCAAGCACATGACTGGAGACAAATATAAGTTTATGTCTATAAGTAAAAGAAAAATAGGAAATGTGACCTTTGGAAATGATGAACCAGATAAAATTAAGGGTAAAGGGATGGTGAGTTTAAGTAATGGCAAAGGAAAATCCTGGGATGTTCTGCTTGTAGATGGGCTGAAACATAATTTGCTCAGTGTAAGTAAAATGTGTGACAGAGGATGTGAAGTGGTGTTCACTTCCAAAGATTGTAATATAAAGTCTATAAACTCAGGACAAGTGGTGGCCAAAGGCATAAGGATAGATAATAATGTATATGTGTTGAAAGAATATAGATAAGAGTGTCATCTAAGAAAACATAATGAAAGTTGGTTATGGCATAGAAGACTTGGACAACTAAACTTTGACCACTTAATCAAGATAAAAAATCTTGAGGCAGTAAAAGATCTTCGAAGAATATCAAATCCACAAGATTTTGTGTGTAAACCCTGCCAAGTAGGAAAGCTAATCAGGACATAGTTTAATCCAAGAGCTCTACTTCAACAGAGAAACCACTCCAATTTTTTCTAATGGATTTGTGTGGACCATCAAGACACTAAGGCACATGGAAGGAAAATTACTTCATACTTATCATTGATGATTACTCCAGGCTCACTTGGGTTGCTTTTCTCAAAGAAAAAGCTGAAGCATTTGAGAAATTTAAAATATTTAAGGATTTAACTAAGAATCAAATAGGAAATAGATTAAAGGTTGTAAGATCAGACAGAGGAGGATAATTTATGTCAAGTGATTACAAGGAATTCTATCATAAACATGGGATCAAGAGAGAATACACAATCCCAGGAACTCCACAACAAAATGGAGTAGTTGAGAGGCAAAACAGAACAATTTAGAAAATGGCTAGGTCAATGATGAATGAGAAGAACATTGGTCAAACCTACTGGGTAGAAGCAGTACACACATCAATCCATATTCTTAACAAATCTCACCTCAGACCACACCGTGACAAGACACCTTATGAACTGTGGTATGGAAGACCTGCTTCAATCAAACACTTCAAAGTCTTTGGGAGTAAGTGCTACATAAAGAATAATAATGAAAACCTTGGCAAGTATGATGATAGGGATGATGAAGGCATGTTCTCAGGGTATGATACAAACAGTAAAGGATACAGATGCTATAATAGGAGGCTGCATAAATTGGTTGATTTCATTGACATAAAAGTTGATGAAGGAATCCCAGTAAGAGAGGTGAGAAATATTGAATCAACAACAGAGGATATAGTGGAAGTTGAAGATGAACAGGTCCAAGAATTAGAAAAAGAAGACTCTGAGCCAGATGAAGATACAAATACTCAAGCAGACTCAAATCAACAAACAACATCAAATACGTCCTCCAGAATTACTCAAAAGAATAATCCTGCAAGTCAGATAATTGGTGAGAAAGACAAAGGTGTACAAACTAGGAGAAGGATAATCAAAGACATCGAGCAATCACATATAGCCCTCATATCCATGGTGGAACCCAAGAACTTTAATGAAGCCAGTAAAGATGTAAATTGGTTAAAATCAATGAATGAGGAACTAGATCAGATTGAGAAGAACAATACTTGGGAGCTTGTTCCTAGACCTAGAGATAAGAATGTAATTGGCTCCAAATGGGTGTTTAAGAATAAAATGAATAAGCAAGGAAATATTGTAAGAAATAAAGCTAGATTCGTCTGCAAAGGGTATGATCAAATAGAAGGACTAGATTTTGATGAAACATTTGCACCCGTAGCAAGATTAGAAGCCATTAGAATGTTTCTTGCCTATGCTTGTCATAAGAAGTTTAAATTATATCAAATGGATGTCAAGTCATGTTTTCTAAATGGAGATCTAAAAGAAGAAGTGTATATGGAACAACCAGAAGGTTTCCAACTGTCAGATAACCATGACTTTGTCTGCAAGTTGAAGAAAGCCTTATATGGGTTGAAACAAGCTACATGTTCCTGGTACTACAGACTGGATAAGTATCTTCAAGACAAAGTGTTCAAGAGAGGAAAAGTTGACAACAATCTATATATCAAAACAGAGGATAATGATTTGCTCATTGTGTTGGTCTATGTAGATGACATCATCTTCGGAAGTAATAATGCTTCATTGGTACAATGGTTTGCTTCTACCATGTAGTCTAAATTTGAAATGTCTATGATAGGGGAACTATCATTTTTTCTTAGTCTGCAAATTACTTAGAGGTCTGAAGGAATATTTCTTTCTCGGGAGAAATATCTAAGAGAAATATTGAAAAGGTTTCAAATGGAAGATTCTACACCTGTGAGCACACCTATGGTCATTAGATGCAAGCTAAGAAAGGATGATGACTCACCTGATGTTGATCAGAGTTCATATAGGTCTATGATAGGCAGCCTATTGTACATCACAACATCTTGTCTAGACATAATGCATGTTGTTGGAATGGTAGGAAGGTATCAATCTATATCAATAAGAAAAGATAGGATAAGCAAAGATGGAGAGCCATTGGATTTAATCCAAAGAAAATTTGCATCAAAGACAGATCGAGTCGTTGATCTAATATCTTGATCCAATGAATGCCATTCGTTTTGGGTCTAAATATGTGAGGAGGTTACGCTCCAAAAAAATCTCATTTCAAGAATTTAGTTTGAGATTTGAAATCCCCGAAGCCTGGAGAACCAGAGAGCCAAACTAAATCCTCGACCATCGGATCATCCGAATAAATTTCATCCATCAAATCATTCTAAAGTGGAAGGACAGTATAAGTTAGAATAAGGGCATGCTAATCTCAACGACTGACAATCGGGCACTTAGATCTATGGTCGACAGGGCATATC
>ML779058.1:2259614-2276793 GCA_009831015.1 Picea engelmannii | reverse complement strand
TTCTTCCTTTAACCGTTGGGGGTGGGTCCGAGCTGGTGGTATTTCCCATGTGGGACCCTCATACATGTCACCTTCCTATCAACTTGGACCCCCCTCGCTCATTACCACATACCGCCTAACCCCCCATCCGAGCAAACCACCAAACCACTCATACATACCACCGCTGCACTCTGACGTCACACTCCACTACTCGCTACACGTCACACTTGACTACACTGATCTACCTCCACACTCCACTAAAATGCCTACATGTCTCACCCACATCAACAAACCACCTCAACAAGGACATGTGGCAGACCATGTCAGCAAGGACACGTGGCATGAATCTGTATACTTTGAGGGAAAGTAAAGTTTGAGACTTGATATTTCAAAAGTCCAGAGACCCGAAGGAGATCTTGACCATTGATCGAGAAAGGGGCCGCATAACCGTTGATCTGGTTGAAAGGTCAAAATTCCTGAAGTAGAGAAGAGTCGTCGATTGAGAAGCACATGTGTCCACGGACCACCGACTTCGGAAGATTGGCGTATGGAAGAAAGCAAGGTTTGAGATTTGAAACTCCTGAAGCCCAGCTCACGAAATAAATCACAGTCATTGATTTAGGAAGGTTAGATCTGATCCAAAGATCGTGAAAGAACAAATTTGAATCGTTTGTTCAAGAGCATCGTCAAGATCGTGATATCGGTAGTCCCATCGCATTGCGGGGATTGAAGATGTGCAAACTTTAAAAAGTTGAAGGTGGGTCGAAATCGAAACCACGATTTTGGAGAAAGGACATGTGGAGGGTCGAGGTAAATTGCAGGGAAAAAAGTAGTTTGATTCAAACCACCATGCGCCCACAATCACATGGTCGCATGAGATCATCACCCAAGGTCATATCGAGAAACAGAGCTAGTGCTCACTAAACCAAGATTGGGAAGCACCTTTTGAATAGGCGTTTGGTCATAGCCATGGTCACATCAGCAAAGGTTAAGGAAGGAGCTAGCATGTCACTAGGCTCCACTTCGGATATCAGGAGTTAGGAGAATCGAGTTGTCTTATACTAAGATTCCTGAAGTCGTGAGTTATGAAGTGCCTATTGGTTAGGCGGATGGTCACCGCTGATGGTCACGTGAAGGAAGGGGCTTAGAAGCCAAAGAAGCCACAATTGACTGGTTGTAACTGACAGAGAAGACAAAGAGTTTCGACTGCTAGAGAAGCCAAAAAGAATCTTTGGATAAAGACCATTGATGATGAACAGAGACAACATAACCGCCAGGGAAGACGAAGAGTTTGAATGATGATCAGGAAGAGGACTCGACGTGAGAAAGATATGCAGAACAAAGAGTAAAGGGTTCTTTTTTCGGTAGTTATGCATGGGTGTAGGAAAAAAAGCTGGATAGAACCTGTAGTGGAGATCAGAGGCGTAGTGCATATAATGCAGAGGTAGCACAGAGCATAAAATGATGAAGAGAAGCTTAACATAGAAGTGTTGGGGGGAGGAAGAAAAAGAGTACAACACGAAAGAAAAAAGAATGAAGAGGTAGCACAGAGCATGACAAGCTAATGAGAAGCTGAACAGGGTGTGTGCAAGAAGATGTGAGTAGCAGCAAGGCATTGATGCATTAGTGCAAAGCAATGTAGCAGAACAGTGATGAGACTGGTAAGCCATTGATAAATATTGTATCACTGTAATAACTTTCAGAAAGAAAAGATTTATAAACCAGGGTGGTAGAGTGGTGCTAGGGAGGACTGTTGTCCTCAGACTTTCAAGTGGGTGCTTGAACACAAGAAGTTTTATCTTCCATCTGGTTGCAGCCAGAAAAACCAGGGTGGTAGGGTGAAGTAAGGGAGAACCATTGTTATTTGTTATACATGTTGGTGCATGTGTGACCAGAAGTCGGTGCTTCCATCTTGTTGGTGCTAGAACACTCAGGGAGTTGGTGCTTCCTTCTAATGGGTGCTAGAGAAACCAGAGAGTTGGTGCTCTCAACAAGTTGCAACTTGTTAAAGAAGAGGTTGTAGCCTCATTTTGATTTCGTGCTCAAAGAATGATGATGTACAAAACTTAAAAGACTGCCTACTGTTCGAAGAAGAAGAGGTTTTCTCCCTTTATGGGTTTCCTCGTGAAATATCTGTCTCTGTGTATATCATATGTGTGATTGATGTTTGTTATTTATGTCATTCATGTCTTGCATAATCTTGATGATCACTTGGAGAAGGTTAATAATATTTTAATAGGTATAAAATTGTTTAAGCACAGTAACAACTGGTTCACCCCCCCTCTCACTTGTCTTAGTAATTCTAACATTACACTCTAGGCGTCCATCACCTATGAATGGATTTTGAGCGGATTATTACTCGGCTTAGACATGAATCACCCTCTGTGCATCCTTCACCTCCAGTTCGATGCTCCTCAAATCTCTCACATGGTCAGACAATGCAAATTCAACATCCTTCACTCTGATACTGCTTGTTGTAACCTAGCCTACATAAACAAAATATGAATACACGAATAGATAATGATAACACATTAGAAAACAAGAATGAATAGAGGGGTAAGATATCTCTTTATTTCTTAGTCAACCAGTGGAGAAATGACTTACAAGTCTCATGAAGCACCTCACAGACTTCTACATTTAAACATAAAATATACAAGCATTTTTTAATATAAAAAAAGCCAAATGCTTGAAAAACCTTCAATAAATACAACCATGATTTAGGAAAGCCAAAATGAATTGTAAGTGATAAATATGTTTTATCACCACCCAACATTTTTCAGATGAAATGAAAAATATGGATATGAAATGTGAACCTCTTACTACACCATTAGAGAGGAATCCATTATAAAGAAATAAAGATAAACTTGTACCAATTGAAACCTCATTTCAATTATAAATTTCACTACCAAGTTACATACATTATGAAAGTTTGCTCAAATACTTTTTTCATTCCAAATAGACTTAGTTGATAAAAAAATCAAAGTTTGCTCAAATGCTTTTTTTTCATTCCAAATAGACTTAGTTGATAAAAAAATCAATCAAAAATTTTAAAGTTTAAATAAAAAACTTCAATCATTCTTTTCATCTAAATTGGTTTAAAATAAAGAAAAATCCATAATATAAAGTTTTTCCATGCATGTAGCCAAAAAAAAACTGCATATCTCTTTTGAAAGCACATACTACAAATCTATGTGGTTGTAGCCACCTACGCAGTAATTTGGTGAAACCAAGTATTTTTATTTTTACTCTTTTTTAAGGGTTGTTACTACGTTGTGGATGGATTACGAGACGGTGAAAATTTAAGACACGTTGAAACCAAAAACAAATCCGGGGTGAAACCGTGAACAAAACCAAAATGCGAAAAAAAATGGGTTTTGGATAACTTGTATACATTGACACCACGTTTGTTTTACGTTTAGCGCCTTTTTTTAATTGTATATTCTATTTTAAAGTGAAAGGAACATAGACACGTTGATGTGCATAAAAGCAATTTAAATATGATTTTGAAAAGAATATATATATATATATATATATATGTCCATGAGTTTTCGAGTTCTCGTATAGATAGCCTTCTCCTCGAACTTAATGCTTTATATGTAATTGATCTTTTTTCTATAATTTAATCATATATATAGATCTTCAGGTAGGTGTTATTAGGAACACACATTTGTTTTTAGTAATGCATATGTGCATGCGTATTTTTTTTAAATGCTTGTGACTAGTCCATTTCACCATAGACCACACTACAATGTTTCGAGAGATATTGAGCAAATTCATGAGAGAAAAATGATGAGAGCTTGATAAATCATTGCCAAACTTTGTTGACATGGTATTCAATTGATTCGAGGTAAGTATATTGATGGAATTTGATTTTTTAAATTTATTTCATAATTTATTTAAATGATAAATAAATAAATAACAATTTAATTTTTCCTTATTAAATTGCAACAAGCTTAATTAATATAGAGCTTAGAGAAAACTCAAACTCAACATCATCAAAGGAAGATTCATCAAACCCCAACCCACAACTAGAAAATATAAACATGGAAATTGATGTAGGGTTGAGGTCTCTTAGAACCATTATACAAGACTTACGAAATCCTAGAGAGCCCCCACAGTCCTTACTAGCCACTTCCCTAGACACCGTTGTATCTTCCATTGCAAATTCCTAAGGCCAATTAACTCACAATTATGATTACAGGGCTAGAGTGTCTGAATATTACAGGACGGGTCTAGATAAAAAAACAAGCTAGAGAACTAAACATTTAAAAACAATAGTTAATGACATTGTTTAATGATCCAAGAACTAGATTACAACCACCATTCACAAAGAGACCCATTTTCATGGACTAGTGCACCTACCAACCCTTTTTAAAATTTTGGATGGATAGGTGGTTTATGGTATTTAACAAATATCCTTGCAGTAATAGGTACCTACCTCTATATTTCCTTATAAAGTTATGGGAAAAGTTTATTTTAGGTCATTACGCCAACTACTTTGACATTGATGAATTATAAGGGGTAGGTTGTGGGTCTGTGTAGGATAGAAAAAATGCTAGGCATGATCCATTTGCAAGTCCTCGTTCTCCTAGGAAAAGGCCTAACACGCTTCTGTAGCACGGTTTAAGTCCCTGTAATCTATACACAGTCGTAAGGAACCATCCTTCTTCTTCACAAAAATTACTGGTGCACCCCAAGGTGAGACACTAGGCCTTATTAGCCCTAAGTCAAGTAGGTATTTCAACTGCATCTGCAACTCACAAAGTTCTGGCGTTTTCATCCTAGTCTTGGAAATTGGCTCTGCACCGGGTTTTATCTCAATGGTAAAATCAAGCTCCCTCTTAGGAGGTATCCCTAGCAACTCTTTCGGAAAAACATTCTTAAACTACGACAATACTGGGTATTGATCCAAGGAGGGTCCTTTCCCTTCATTAACTATTTCCACTACATATAGTTGACACCCTTGCCTCAAGCAACGTTTAACCTTCATGGTTGAGATAAAGCGTAGAGACACCTTCCTCTATTCACCATGGATCTCTACTAGCCTTCCTTCATCATCAACACAAAGAACCCTTTTCGTGAAACAATCTACCATAGCTCGATGAGCTTCTAACCAATCCATTCCAATGATTAGGTCATATGTCCCCAGAGCAGTGACGTATACCTTCAACCTAGTAGTACACACTCCCAGATCTACTAAACAATTATCAATGCTAGGTCCTACCGCTTGTTTTTCCCCTGAAACCATCTCGACTTGTTTAAAGTCATCATGCTCGTAGGATGCCAACCCAGACTTTTCTAATGTAGATGGTGAAATGAAACTATATGTAGCACTAGAATCAAATAAAATTTTAACATTGACATAATTTAACGTACCTCAGGACTCCACCACTGTGGATTGATGTTCTGCCTGGCGATTATTAACCACTGCATAAATTTGGTGGCTACTACTTTCTCTTCCCATTAGGGCCTTTCCTTCTCTATGCACAAATCCTGCTTGCAAATCTGGGAAGTCACGCTGGTAATGGGGTCCTCCACACCCCCAACACGTAACACGAGGTGGAACCGGCGCACTTCCATGTGACAGTCTCTAAAATGAGTTCCTTCCCCTAGAGCCCCTACCCCTACTTGTTGCTCTTTGAGAAGGTCGTGGACCTACCTGCATCATTGGTGATGAGTGGGATGCTGCACTTGCTGCCATTGAAATACCTGTAGAAATTGTCGTAGGTGCAACTCTATTACCATAAGGAGGTAGCCTAGAGCTCCCTCCCATGGGGAAGGTCCTAGGTGCCTTCCCCATGAATCAAGGATGTTGTGGAAAGGTAGATCTCATATCTTCGTTTAAGTTCATATTCTCCTTTGCATAACGTGCATTTTCAACTACTTCTGCTACTGACGACAATTTCCACATCTGTACCATGGCCCTTATCTTAGGGTTTAACCCATAGAAAACAAAAATTCCTATCGTTGATTAGAATCCATGTACGAGACATATTTTACCAACTCCATGAACCTGATATCGTACTCTTCCATGGTCCTATTTCCCTAAACTAGAGCATGGAATTCTCCCACCTGTTGTTCCTCGTAGTAAGCTGACAAATATTTTATCAAAAACCTTTCCTCAAAAAGTTCCCATGAGACGGTGTCTGGGGTAAGGTGCAACTACCTCTCCAGGTTACCCCACCAGTTGAAGGCACTATCTCTCAACTAAAATATTTATATTTTCTCCTTTGATGTGGAAGCATAGTCTCTTAAGGGAAAACATCATGTCATTCCTTCCAACCATGCCTCCGCACGTTCACTCACACGACCTCGACAAACTCTGGGAGTTTGATCTTTTGTAGTTATCTGGTGATGTCCCCAGGTGGAGGCCCTCCCTCTGAGTCCCGCGATGCTTCAGGGTTACCCACTCTAGATGGTGGGGCTCCACTTCGACATCTGTTGACTGATGCCCCTTTAAAGTCTCATTAATAGCCTCGAAAGAGTGCAAAATGAGAGCTAATTCAGGTGATGGTGGTGGCAGCGCCAGTGTTGGCGGTCCTTGCGACGATGTCCCTCGGCCTCGATTTTCCTGAGTCCTAACCATCTTGAATAATTGAATCTTCATCAAACCAAATGTTTGTCAGCCAAGAGTCTAAGGTAATTCACATTCGCTCAACTTATACTTGTAAACATAGGGTTAGGCGTAAGTTTTTTTTTACTTGTCTGTATAAAGATGTTACTCTCTTTAGGGTAAGTGGCTAAAAGTCGGGTCAAAACCCTCTAATCTTGGTAACTTCATTCATGAATCCTAGCAACTCTCTCACCTTGCTAGCTATGCTAGCGCTACACTGTCATCTTCAATTACTCTAACTTGTGTGTATAATCAAGCATCAAACCCATCCATGTATCAATATGCACCACTCATATTAATCACCCTTATACCATTAATTATAATACACTTAGTCTCATCAATTATCACGTTATTAATCATTAAAATTAATTTACATAGCTCAATTATCTTTAATCAATCAATCAACATTAATTAATTAATCACTCTTTCATTAACTATAATTATGATTCTTATAAGTTTAACCCTTATAACATTAATTAAACTTAATTAACTCAATTAAGTTTAAACTAGTTTAATAAATTCAAATAAGTAAATATCCCACTAGGTATACTTTAAATAAAATAAAACAAAGGTAAAAAGTTATTTTAAAATAATATTAATATTTTAAGGTATTTTTTTTTTTAACAATTAATTAATTTTTTTTAATATTAATTAAAATAATTAATATATAAATATATGCATATATTGATATATATAAAATAGAATAAACAAACTTTTTTTTTTTTAAATAAAAAAGGGGTAGAGCCTTCTATGCTATATTATCAAAAATTGTAACAAAATGTACATAGCCAAGATTCTGTATCAGTCAAAATGCTGCCGGAAACCGGAAACCAGCATCGACGCCAATCATAAACAACTGTAATCTATTGGTACCTGTCCTGCCCGGAGGAAACCAGGACAGGTGCCCAAAGTCTAAGAAGACATAAAACAGTAGCAGTAAAACAGTAGCAATAAACTAAAAACATAGGACATGAGAGACCTAAGTGACTGGTGACCTGTCATCAGCAGTTGTTTTCCCCGTGGGGCCGGCCGGGAAGGCAAAAGGCTGTGCACAGAAGGGACACTTCCGCCTAGCTGGAGCTCCAGAGTAGGCATCCAGAGAATAAACAAACTTAATTAATTTTAAATAATTTCATAAATAATATAAAAACAAATATATCGAATAACCTTGGGCATCGTGGGACCTCGCATGAGGCCCACGTGCCCCCTCTTTTCCCGCATGTCCAAGAATAAAAATAAAATAATAAAAAAACAACTAAACAAGCCCTAACCCTACCCAACGTGTAGATCCATCATTCTCCTCTGCACAGCCTCTGCTACACCTCCCTTTTTCTCTGTGCATAATCTACCTCTCCTTTACTTCACACACACAATCGAGTTTAGAGGGTGTGGCCTCGACCCCATGACCGACCGCCAGGAGGGTACAACCATGGCTGCCAGACCGGCTCACACTATCACCATTTAATCAAGAGATGGTATCCATGGTTGCAAATATGGCCCCCAGGTTTGGCTGCTACCGCCTACCTGCCTCGACGTGGCTCCTCTTGGTTTATGGTTTCACAACAAGATCGATGGTGGAATCCCTGAGTCCATTGGCGACCAGCCTCACGGTGTTGAATCTCTGGGATAACAACATCATGGGTTCGATTCCCCATCACCTTGGGACTAATGACAAGTTGTTGTGCTTCGACATCTCGTTTGATAATCTCATGGGTCTCATCCCGTTGGATCTTTGCATGGGTGGGAAGATTCAGAGCCTCATATTTCTCATCAATTTACTCTTCAACCCTATTCCAGCAACCCTGGGTTCCTGCAAATCTCTCACATGGCTTCGCATGTGTGCGCACTAGTTGTGGATCATGGACTCCTCCGTGGTTTTTGGTGTGAGCATTGTCAATGCTGACTTGTGCATTGGGATTGACAACTCTGTGTCGGTGCTCACATGCGCCATCAATGAGTTTTGCAGAGTGAGTCCCATGTGGGATCTCTTTCTTGGGCTTGGCGCTTAGTTGGTTCTTGCTGTCAGTTTGTGTGTTTTTTTTTTGCATCTCTGCATGGACTCTTCCTAGTAGCTTGGCGCATAATTTTTTCTTTTGGGTTCTGTTGTTGTGACTTGGCATTTGGGCGCGTAGTGCACTAAATCTTGTGGGATATCTCGTTCGTGTTGGATGAGTTATGCTGGTGTGATGGTAGGCTTGACATGGAGTTGAAATCGAATTGATATTTGGGATTTGGTGTTGTGACTCGTGGTAGTGCAGGACTAACACCCTTATGGGATCTCCTCCTTTGCATGAAGGGTAGTGCAAAGAAAATCGCCCCTTGTGGGATCCTCTCGGCTTGGCGCTAGTTTCTTCCTTGGTCATGGCTTGGAGATTGGGTTGCAGCTTGGGGTTTGAATACTAAAACCCTCGACCTACAGAAAGAGCTCGATACTTGGCTCGACATTGTTTCTTGGACTCGGGTGCATATGTGATCTATTTTCAGTAATGAATTGACTTAGAGATAGATCGCCCTTGTGGGCTCCTCCCTTGATGGCTTTGGCGTTGGGATTGTATGATCTATGTAAGGCCTTGAACAAGCATTTGGCAGATTTCACAAAATATGTTGTCATCCCTGCAATTGGTGTATTAGGGGTTGGAGGTGCTATGGTTGTTTTTGGAGCTGTTGATGCAATTTTCTCTTTATTGGTTGGACGCTTAATGACTGGTTTGTTGTCCATCACCCTCATTACATCTAATGGTATCATTTTTAATGAAATTGTGCTTTTTCAACTGTGCTTGAATCATAGCTTTGGAAATGGAGTAGTAGACTTAATCAATTTACTACGCATGGAAACATTTTGGGGTTTAGGGGATGGATTTTTTTTTTTAACACACAAATCAATGCTTTGCTTGGGCTACTTTTTCCCCATGATACAGAGGCTGCCTTTTCAGAACTGAAGATATGGAAAAGTGGTTCTATAGCAGTTGTATTTTTTGTGAGTTGTTTCCTGGTGGATATTTGGTTGACTTCGATGGCATATGTGGATGATTTGGGGATTAGGATTCAAGCCTAATATATATATATATATATATTTAATACTTCTTCTATATATTTATATATATGTCTATTTATTTAAAACATGTGTTAAAATTTGTTGTTTTTTTTGTTCTTGGCTTGCAGGTTGCGTGGAGCTGGATCTTGGAGCTTGAACTTGGCCCTCGAGCCCATATTTATATATACATTTTTTTTTACACTCCTTCTATATATTTTCCTTATATATATTATTTATATATATGTCTAATTATTTATGTTTATATATCTCCTTTCGAGAATTTCACTTGTACATGTGAACAAGTTCAGGGCTGCATATCCATGTTTTTCTGGTTTTTTTTTTTAGAACAGATAACATAATCTTTCAGCTATGAGGATGGGTAAGCCCGAGGTTTCAATTTTGAAACCGAGCTCTGATACCATATGTAGAGCTTAGTTATTTTCAGGACTCAAACTAAATAAAGGTTTTCTAAATTTCAGTTTAGGATTTCTTTTAATGACTTTCTTATACTTGGAATAAACCAGGAATAAACAACAGCAACAGAATAATGATAAACAACAACAAAATAATGATAAACAACAATAAACTAGGAATAAACAACAACAACAGAATAATGATAAACAACAACAAAATAATGATAACAACATGAACAAAATAATGATAACACCAACATAATACATATGTCCACCTGTAGGTTGGTTTATCCAGTCCCTTTTCTGTCTGATCTCTTTCTTGTTCTTTCCTAGACTGAATATTAACCTCCTAGCCAAATAGGAACAACCTCTTCAGCTCCCTAGCTCTAGGAATCCTTGTGGTTTCCTGGCCCCCGAGCCCAAAATTCCCAGCAACAACAGTGCCCTGTGAGATCTCCCTGAAACCACTCCTCCAATTTCCTCCTCCTCTCCTCCTTTGCAATTAAGAAATCCTCAAACAAAAATAATGATCCCCTTCCAAGTCCTCCCCTTCTTCCTTATCCTCCTCTCTCAATTCCCCCTCATTAATTCTTAACAACCTTATCCCCCCATTAATTCCCAACAACCTTATCCCCGCATTAATTACTTTACCCACCTTTTAATAATAAAATAATAAATACTCATTAATATATTTTAATAATTAATTAAATTAATATTTATCATTCATGATAATTACATAGTTAATTAGGGTTGTTACATAGAAACAATATTTTCATGGAGGAGGTTAGTATATTGACCATCTTTATAGGATATGTAAAGGCATGTATAAATCTTTATATGATATGTTGGTTATTACCGTAGATTCATTTAAAACTTTTGTATGCATTGTTCATCCATTATTTTCCTTACTTAGCAAATATATTGAGTTTGTATGGATAGAGACATGCTAGCATGCACTTGATGAATTGAAAGTCAACGTATCCGAAGCTCCTATATTAAGAGCGCCTGATTGGACCCTCCTATTCCACATTTCAAAAAATGCACATGACACCACTATCGAAGTTGTTCTTAGGCAACTCGAAGGAAAATACCCATATGAAATATACTATGTCAGTAAGAATCTCTCACCTGTTAAATTGAAATATACGGTAACCAAGAAAGAGTTTCTTGTTGTTATCCATGAAATATATAAGTTTAGACACCACATTACTGGATATTCTATAGTCTTTCATATTGATCATGTTGCTATTAAATATTTAATGAACAATCCAATCACAAATGGCACAATCACTAGATGGTTTCTTTTATTGCAATAATTTGATATTACCATTTTAGACAAACCAGGAAAAGATAATGTGGTGGCTGACTTCCTTTGTAGAATAACATCTAATGAGAATGAACCTCCAATAGAAGACTATTTTCCAGATGAACACCTCTTTGTAGTATCTACTAAATCACCTCTGTTTGCAGATATTGCTAACTTTTTGGCTATGGGAAAACTTGCACATTATCTGACCCCAAAGGGGCGACATAGTATAGTAACGAAAAGTGAAATATTCTCATGGATTGATGGCTACCTCTTCTACACTAGGCCTAATTTGATTACTCGAAGGTGTGTACAAGAGGATGAAGTCCATGAAATATTGAAAGCATGTCATAGTGGGTCATCTGGGGGTTAGTTTGAGGATAAAAGGACTGGGTACAAGATACTCCACTAAGGGTATTATTTACCCACACTTCTTAGAGATGCCAAAGAATATGTGAAGAGGTGCAACAACTGTCAATGCATGGGTAGACCCATACAGGCAGACAAAATGACACTACAACCATAGATGGTGTTAGAACCTTTTGACAAATGGGTCATTAATTTTGGAGGACCAATAAATCCCCCATCTCGTCAAAACTCCTACATCCTCATTTGTACAAACTATATCACAAAATGGATGGAGGAAAAGGCACATCTGACAACAACCGAACAAGAAATAATAGACATGAGGAAATTTTTATAAGGTTTAGGATACCACATTAGATAGTGATCGGTGGAGGAACTCAATTCACATCATGACTTGTTAGATATTTGATGGACAACTAAAAAATCAAACATCGAGTAACAACACCATATCATCCATAGGAAAATAGATAGGTAGAGGGAATTAACAAGATCCTTGCTTCCATCATTGCCAAAACCATTAGTTTACACCTCAAGGATTGGCTCAATAGACTCCCCAAAGCCTTACGGGCCTACAAAACCACCTAGAGGACTACTACGAGATACACACCTTTTGATTTAGTCTATGTAAAGAAAATATTATTGCCCATTGAAAATGATATTTAGACATTGATGAAAAAAATACAACTTGGGATGGAACTATCAAAGGCTCATAAATAATGACTTCTTCAAATCAACGAGTTAGATTAGCTACGACAAGATTCCCTACACAGAGCCATAGTAGTACAATAACAAAGGCTCAAATGGAACAATAATTTTATTAAGAAGAAAAAGTACAAGGCTAGAGACTCAACATTTCATGTTCAAAAACTTCACAGGAAAATTTTGCACTAGATGGCTAGGTCCATATGAGATTGACATAGTCTATGGTAGTGGGGCCATCAAAATCCGCACCATCATTGAAGACATGATTCCTCTAATGGATAATGGACATAGACTTTGCTTATATCAACAATCCTTATCAAAGGAATCTTTTTTTAGGATAATTACAAATGTATGGCTCAACAGTGACCTGGAACGCGTTCCTTCGGGATAATTTCTATTCTGTTTTTTTTTCACCCAAAAAAAAGAACAAAAAAGAAAATAAATAAATATATATATATATATATATATATATATATATATATATATATAAGAAAGTAACTTCATGGTTTTGTGATGGTTATGTCAATATCCTTCTCAATAAATCTTAATAAAAAATTGTTTTTTCTAATAACATTCTTTTCTAGGATATGCGAGGGAGAACAATTTTGTTGTGGTTCCCTTTGCTTCAACTATTCCCATTGTTTCAACTCCCTTCGTTGCATAAATTTTCATTGCTGCAAATATGGTTGCTACAACTCCCATTGCCATAACTATACTTGTTCCTACAAATCCCTTGCCACATCCATCCCCTTTCCTGCAATCCCTTTGGATGCTGCTCCATTTACAGATCTCCCCCATATTCACTTTGCAAATTATTTTGGTTGTTACTCCACTCGAAGCCCTACCATAGTCTGCAAATTTCCCTTCCCCCATTCTCTCGACTGCAACTCCACTGCAACCTTCCTTCATTCCCCCAAAAATCACAAGTTTCCCTTTTTACCCAAATCTGAGTCTCTTTCACTGTTGTGACTCACGTCGTTGTAACTTCACGCACATAATCATTTCATATTCCTGCTTTTCACCTTTTCCCCACACCACTGATGTTGTGACTCCATCCCTCTAATAAGTCAACCATTTTGTTTTGATTGCAGCAAATTCATTGCTACGACTCACATCATCACAACTCCTCTCACAACTTCGTTCTATTTTTTTCACATTCTACCCACACCTTTCCCCTCCATCACCTATGCTTAAATTCATATCCCCAACATAGAGGTAAACTACTAGTGCTACAGTTTCATCACTGCAATGCCTGTTGTTGCGACTCCACTTGCAGCTTGCATTTCCATGCATCAACATTCTTGTAATTCTGGTCAATGAAACTGATAATGCCGACGCTGTAATTAAAAATAGGACCATTGATGGGACTCCATCCTCCACCCTAAAGACTCTATCTACAATGTGTTGATATTATGTTAGCTGCGGGAGGTATTAACCTCTACATGTAACCTTTGACGAGACTAGAATATTCCAAGAAGCAATAGAAACCCTAAAACGTTGGATAATAACCCTAGAAGACAGTCGGCTCAAGAGAATAATTAATATTGAATTATTATCCTCTAGAAGTAGAAGTCAACCCAGTTAGGTTAGTTGTAGGACTATAAATAAGAGGGCGTTGGAGCTCATTTGTCACACTCACTCTCACAACTGCATAAGGACAAGTGGTGCGCATGACTGGAGGAGAGATGCAACTGCTGTAGTAGTGACTTGGTCTTTGGTTATGGTTTAGAATTTATTCTTGGTACACTAGCTTTGGAGATAGGTACACTACCTTGGTTGGCTATTGGTTCTAGGGTTTGCTTCCATAATTATTCTATCTTTCAAAGTGAAGGTGCTCGAGGGTTGCATTTGTGCCTATGGTTGGGTGACAATCTTGAGATATTGTCTACAGTAAAATGATCACACCTATTATTCTAACAAGTTATGGGCCCACACTATATTTGGACAGTCTAACCACTAGAAGGTATGTTGGGAGGATTTTCTCAATTGCAGTTGCAGTTGCACTCAAAGTTTTATTGTAGCAGTGAAACCCTAACCCTTGTGTTGAGGAACCTTAAGTGAAGTGCTTGACCTAATTCCTGTATAACCTAGTGCACCCTAGCCTAGCGCACCTTCTGGTACTCTCAACAAGTGAAGATGTCAAGTTTGTAATTTTGGTCAAAGTCAACATTTGACCAAGTCAAAATCTAAGGTTGGGCAGTCAAAACTCAAAATGGAAGGTAGTTATGAAGACAAAAGACCTAGCATGAAGAAAGTGTATGATGTGCCCAAGATAAGTCTACTAAAAGGAACATTACGAGGTTTACCAATCCTCTAGTAGCTAAACCTTTGGTCCAACAAAGTCATTCTAAGGTTTACCATCATAGTTGGGTATTAAAGGTATGTACCTATACATTCTCTTTTAATTTGTATCATTAGCATGAGTGTGTTTCTAAAGAATGTACAAGGGATATTTTCCAAAGCAATGATCTCGTATTCAGTGCATTTAGAAAATCAACACACTCTCCAGGTTTGACTTGACATGTCTTTGGTTGTTATGGCATTAAGAACTTCTAGTCAAAGTTAAAAATATAAGATGACTTTAGTCAATATCTTATAAGGTTGAGATCATATTCTCTAACTCAGTTTTTTTGTCAATAAAGCATATTGTTTTAAGTATAAGGGACATGTCAGAAATGATACTTGTCTCAAAAGAAAAGAAATCCAAGTGGAACAATAACAAGACTCCAGGTTTTAATATCAAGTTGACATATTTATCATTGTCACACAAATAAGTATTGATAAGTACTTAGTAGCTTATACTACTCAGTGTACTTATTTGGAAGCATGAAATAACACCTCCTCCAGAAGATATTTCTTGTTCTTGTTCTCAGACAAGATCATCTTAGTAATGCTAGCAAGAAACTATCCTTCACATAAAATATGTTGTATCATAAACATTGTTGTTACTGTTGTCTCAGGAATGTTATCTCATGAAGGCTATCATGAAGATGTCTTTCCAGGATTGTAGAAATTGCTTATATCCTTGTCCTTATTCTTGTTTTGACTTCCTATCATAAACATATTGTTTTGGATATTTCTTTTTCTTATTGTCTTGTTCCAAGAAAGTACCCTTGTGGAATATGTTGACAAACCTTTGATGAACAATATTTGCAGAAGATGTCATAGACGACGTTTATAAGGATGACACAATGCTTGTGTAACACCCCAAGGCCGAGCCCCTACTGAATTGTAATTATGTTTATAGGTTGGTGAGCCGAGTGGTTATAAGATGAGAGACTTATGTGTTTATTAGGTTCATGAGATAGATGTTAAGGCTAATGAGCATGATTTTGTATATGTAAACACTCACATCATTAACAAAATTACATTGTTGCATGTAGACCAACCACGAAGAAGCATTATGGGGGACTAAGCTCCACTAGGTAGGGTATGTGAGGGGGCTAAGTGTCTAGGCCTAGGGGCTAAGCTAGAGGGCTTACCTCTAAGGGAATAATATTTTATTATTATTTCCCAAAAATCTATAGTTGACATAAGCCGTGTTGTCCTAAGTTCCTGGGAGAAAGGGGAGCAAGTGCTAAGTGGAACTCATGCGGCTTCAGGAAGACATGTGTCAATGTAGTGTACCCTTCACTACCCAGGTTCACCTAACCTCTTAGCTTACCATTCATTACATGGATTTAAAAACAAATGCATTTAACCAGAATTAAACACACTTAATTCGCAGAGTAAAATATATAAGTTACTGTTACCATTAACAAACCATAGCATGCAACAGTATTTTATTTACACAGCGGAAAACATGATACAAAACAGCACAGTCATGTCAAATGTGTTAAAACATAACTCAGATTACTTATCTTTTATCTGCTGTAGCATTCGCCAACCAAGTGCAGGCCTTCCACGAACCTCCCAGCCTTAAACCACACTGTTCATCAGCTCAACAGTAGGTCACCCCCGAGCTGGGACCGAGCTCCACCCCCGGGCAAGGAATCTAGTCTCAGGCTGAGGTTACAGGGAAGACAATCACATACACATTCAACAGGAAGAAGCTCTCCCAGGAATCTCCCACGCTCACTGCACATAGACCCTCATTCCCCACATGCCTGTTCCACCCCAGGAGAGTGCACCTTCTCTGTCACCTAGACAGTCCTTTGACTGCCAGTCTCCCTTACCTTGGGTTACAGGAACAGACCGGACCAGAATTCTCTGAGCTCTATGGCAGCTACAGAGATTCCTTCCAGGAGTTCTCTTCTCCCTCTGCGCACTCCCTCACCTGGAGGAGTCGCACACAGGCCAACATGCCTCACGCAGTCTAGCACTGCGTAGTCACATTAATCCACGGGAAAACACAGGCAATGCTTCCCAAAAGGTTCGGCTATCACAGGATAATCTTACGGGGCGGTTTCGGAGCAGGCTTCACGCACAGGCTAGCTCAATTTTCCCAAACCACCAGGGATTCTTCCACTCGAGTTTAACACAGGGAATTCGGGTTCAGGAAATGCGCTGTCGGGTTGACTAGAACAGACACAGACTCTTAGTTGTGGACCGGGTATTACACGATTTCCCTCAGACAAAACACAGCTCACGATTTCAGAGATGAATCAGGGTATCCAACAGAGCTCGTACGGGTTCCACGCACAGAGGTTTGGTTCAGAATGGAGGAGAGTCCCCATCCACGGTTCAGTTCAGGGCTTATATTTGCATGCACCAGGGTTGACACTTGTCACCCTGGGAACTGCATGCATCCCATCCGTACACCTTCC
>ML779058.1:2189510-2250778 GCA_009831015.1 Picea engelmannii | reverse complement strand
TGCATACATACAAGTACATCAACAGGCTCCTGGCCTTCAACACTTAGGCACCCTGGCCTAACAAAACTCATAAGCTTACAGCTTATACAAAACTTGGCTCACCAGCCTATAGAACATATTTACAATTCTTTGCATATACACGATCTGCAACGGGGCTCGGCCTTGGGGACACTACAGTCAACCTGGGTGCATGCAGTTTATAGTTGGGAAAACCAACTCATTGGGGATTTTTCTTCCCATTTGGGCATTGTTTCCATACTTGCGTCTGGACCAGTTTGGGGTTTTTCCTTACAACCCTTACGTTTCTTTGGAAGTCTGTCACCTTCTCGATTGACTAGGGATTCATGCATTGAACCACTTCTCCATCTTCATCGCCTATGTATCTAGTATGCACCTTTGAAATCTTGCAGTCATACATGATTTATCCTGTGTTTCTCCTGTGAAGCCCGACACAATTGTATTCGCCTGAGCCGTGATGTGTCTTAGTGTTTGTCTGTTTCCATTTTCGATGTCCATACCCCATCTATTTTTCTTTCGTCACCCATGTGTAGTTGAATGATGTTGCTTGTTTATTAGGAGTTGAATTGAAGAAGCAGGTTGTCAGGCCTGTGAGAAACTCTCCCAGGTGAGAGATTTTCTTGGAAGTGAGTCCTCCTGGAAGGAAGTCCCGTAGCAACTATAGTACTTTGATACTTCTTGTCCAGCCTATTGTTGAAGCCCGAGTTAAGGGAGGTGTAGTAGATGATGGACTTGTATTAGTGAAGGTGTGCCCTCCTAGGGTGGAGGAGGCGTGTGGGGAATGAGGGTCTGTGCGTTGTGGGCATAAGTGACTCCTAGGATAAAAGATCCTTCCTATTGTTTTGTGCAACTTCCTTTTTGTCCTTGCCAAGCCTATAATTCCCTTGCCCGGTGGAGTTTAGTCCCAACTTGAGGGTGACCCACTGTTGAGCATGATGAGCAGTGTGGTCTAAGGATGGGAGGTTTGTGAAAGGTTTGCATGTAGTTAGTGGTCATCTATTAAAAGATAAGTACCAATTCTGTGTTTGTTGTATGCTTGTATTTGTATTTTCATTATAATTAATGAGTAATGCCTGTATATATGTATGTTTCATGTATGGATCAAATGTTGCTTCTGTTTAATTGCATTAGATAGATATAGATGTATAAGTGTGAATACCAAATGTTATCTTTATCTTCCAGTTAAGTTTTATATGTGATTATTTCTGCAAAGTTACTCAGTGGCATGTCTTGGCCTGCAGTTTAAGGCCGAAATGTCTTACAAATTGGTATTAGAGCTAGTTGGGCTAAGTGAAGTGTCTGAGTAGTGGCGTTTCCCGACCTGTTGATGGTTGGGGACGTTAAAAATTGGTATCAGAGCCATGGTTTTGACACTAATCCTTGATGGGCCATGTTATTGGTTAATGAGACAAAGATTTCAGAGTGAATTGTTGTCGAAAGGGAAAAAATTCGAGGTTCAGGGCATACCTCGGTGTAAGGAGTGCGTCGACAGAGTCTTTGACTCAAAAAGTCGAAATAAATCGAAAGCTCAGGAGGAGGAGCAACAACAGTCGTAAGATCTATTGTTAGAAGGAGTCTCGAATGTTATATCCTTTTCTAGGAAAGCAAAGGAGAGCTAACTTGTCAAAGTCCCAAAGTCCCTAAGTAATTGGGGACCGTCCATCACCAAGGTTGACAGGTGGCATAAGATCCACAACTCTGGAGCGAGAGCACTTCAAAATTTCTATGATAGAGGAGAAAGAGAAATATCCGAAGAGCTGAAATAGATCCTGGTCGTTGGTCGCCAGAGGGGTATGTGCCAATAGATCTGAGACTTCGGGGAAAGTCACTTCGGAGGATTTCAAGTGTGGAGTGTGACAAACTCACGAAGTCCTGAAGGCCGAAGTAGATTGCAACCGTCTGTTGTGAAGGACATGTGTCGAGAGATTATGAACTTTGGATGAGAGCACTCCGGGAGAAATGAGTGTGCAGGAGTCTGAAACTCCCGAATCTCGAAGTGTCAAAGTCACTCATAGTTGTTGATCGTGAAGGAGAACATGCGTCAGTAGATCGTGAACTACAGAGAAAATTGCTTCGGGAAAAAGCGAGCATAGAGGAGTTGAAACTCCCGAAGTCCAAAGCTCTGAAGCCCGAAGAGATGAAGTGGTGAGTCATGATGACATCACTTGGAGGTGATGTGGACCTCTCCTATAGTTGCCACGTGCCCCCACCCAAAATTTTGACAACTGTGCTATGTGGGCCCTGAATTTGAATAACTTAGTTAAAGGTCAGTGGGCCCACACTGGCATTGATCAAGATACATCCAGATCGACGAACAAGAGGCATTGCGGGGACCCAAGTTGCACGAGAGTTAATTCCCCAAGGTGGTCCCGCAATCCAAACCACATTTTTACCAGGGAGTTATGTGTCAATGTCATAAGAATTGTGGGACGAAATATGGGTTACTCCAAACCGCAGATGAATGCCCCCACAATTTGAAATGCGTTAAGTGATCTGATTGTTCCGTATCTTAGTTCAAGTACAAAAATCGTGGGTCCTAGTGGACGCGTGATGCCAGTTTTGAAGTCTAGAGACTTGACACTCCAGAAGAATGGTTCATAAGGGAACGAAAGGAAGAACTTTCAAAAGTTTCATAACATCGAGGTGACAAGACATATTGACATCATAAAAGATGACATGGAAGTGTTCGGAGATTAAAGGTTTAGGGTGTTGGGGGTGTGCGGATGTGAAATCCTCTGAACTCCCAAAGATCTAAAGGTCCAAAGTCCTAAATAAGCACCTCTTGACCTAGCGCTTGTCCATAGCCCATGGTCGCATGGGTTGGGGGCTAAGAGAAAGGGACTAGTGCCCGAAAATTTATTGTAAAATAGAGCAGAGCTTAGAAAGAAAACATCCACGAGGATTCTTGATTGATCGAGAATTGCAGAATGAAATATGAAAGTTTTCTTCGAATTAGATTGGTTTATGAATACTGTGGAATTTATTAAGGTCTGTTGGCCTGATAAATTTCGGTTGACCACACATTGTGTTTTCAGAGTTAACGATTGTGAGAACCCAACCAAATTGTTCCACGGTGCACTGAAATGGAGGAGGCACAAAATGCTTTCAGTTTAGAGAATGAAGCTAAAGGAATGGATGTCCATTTGGGAGTTAAAGGATATAACTCCAATGGGCATGGCGAAGAGATAGATAAGGAGGGAAACATGATGAAAATCATTGAAAAGTTGCAAAAAGATGTCCAGACTCACAAAGAAGATAACAAAAGGCTCATAAAAGCCAGGGAGCAACAGGGAGAATTCAACATAAATTTGATACAGAGCCTGGAAAGGATAGAAAAGAAATTGGATAAGGAGAGTGACTCCAGTAAATCTGGAAGTCACGGGTCTCCTAATGAAAAGAGGAAATCAAGGAGTGTTGGTAGACACCATCATCACTCCCAAGGGAACTCTAAGAGAAGGGCACATAATAGTTCAAGCCCATATCCTACCAAAAATCATAGAAGATATGGAGTGGATGAACTGAAGGGTGAAATGAATAAAATCAAGCTTCCTACTTTTGACGGAGAACACAAGAAATATGAAGATGCTGAGACATGGTTGTTGGGCATGAGGAAATATTTCCAATACAGAAATATTCTTCTCATGCAGAGGGAAGAATTTCCATTTACCAACTTAAAGGAAAGGCATCCATGTGGTAGGATCAAATTGTGCAAGTACAACATGTTAGAGAGAAGAATGTTACATGGAGGGAATTCAAGATACATTTTGAAAAGAAGTACTTAACTAAGAGGTATTATGACAAGAAAATGAAAGAGTTCTTCGAACTCAAGCTGGGAAGTATGTCCATTGATGAGTATGAAAGAAGATTCTTAGAGTAGTTGAAATATATCCCCTTCATCAAGGATGAGACAGTTAAGATTCAAAGGTATCTAAGTGGACTACCATCTTCCATCAGTGACAAGATCTAGTATGATGACTCGAAGACTATAGAAGAATCTATAAGGAGAGAAAAATGCTTATATGATCAACAAAAATAAAAGCCTACTTTCCAAAAATCTTGGGAAGGCAAGAAGAAGTTTAAGAGGGAGCAAAGGCTGAAAGGAAACAAACCACCATTTTTCAGGGATAGCCCCCAAGGACAACCAGGTTTTAGAGAGCCCGGGAAGGTTAAATTAGGTGGGAAAATGCCAAGACAACCACCTATGGAATTTTGGGGTTGTAAAGGAAATCATAGGTACAAAGATTTCCCCCAAATAAATGACAAAGTGAGAGATGTCCACAATGTTCAACATGCAGAAACAATGGAGGACATGGGAAGAAGTGTACCAAGGATCTATGCAGCTATGGACAACAAGAAAGAAGAATATCAGTCACATATGATTGAAGTGGAAGGTATGATCAACGACCAAACCATTACTATTTTAATTGATTCAGGATCTAGTCATAGCTATATATATCCTAGAATGGTGGAAATTTTTAATTTTCTAAGAAGCAAGCATGGAAAATATTGGCTAGTGCAGCTGGCTACAGGAGCCAAGAGAAAGGTTGTTGAGTTGGTTAAGTTATGTCCAGTGGACATGAATGGATTGAGCACAAGGGCTGAATTGAACATCTTGCCTTTAGGTTCCTATGACTGTCTAATTGGGATGGATTGGTTGGACCAACACCATGCCATCTTAGACTATCGTAAGAAGGAATTTACTTGCCTGGATGAGGAAGGAAACCCAAGCAAAGTGCATGGAATCCCAAGGGAAGTTATTGTCAGAGAAATCTCAGCAATGCAGCTGAAGAAGTGTTATAGGAAGGGCTACCAAATATTCACTGCTCATATGAAAGAAGCATCTAAGGATAAGGTGTCAAATATTGAATACCATGTAGTGTTAAAAGATTTTGAAGATGTATTCCAAAAGGTATCCAGACTACCTCCGAAGAGAGATATTGGTTTCTCTATAAACCTGAAGCTTGGAGCAGCTCCAATGTCAAAAAATCCTTACTGAATGAGTACACCAGAGTTGAAAGAACTGCAATTGCAGCTTGAAGAACTTATGAAGAAGGGGTATATATGCCCAAGTGTGTCACCTTGGGGTGCCCCGGTCCTATTCATGAAGAAGAAAGATGGGACATTGAGTTTGTGCGTCGATTTCAAACATTTGAACAAAGTGACTATTAAGAACAAGTATCCTTTGCCCATGATCGATGATCTCTTTGATCAGTTGAAGGATGCCAAGATATTTTCAAAAATATATCTTAGGTCAGGGTACCACCAGGTAATGATAAAGGATGCAGACATCAGTAAGACCGCTTTCAGAAAAAAGGTATGGTCATTATGAATTCACAGTGGTGCCATTTGGGTTATCAAATGCACTTGCTTTTTTCCTGTGCCTAATGAATGGTGTATTCAGAGAATGTCTAGACAAGTTTGTCATAGTCTTTTTGGATGACATACTGGTGTATTCCAAGTTCGAGGAAGATCATGAACATCATCTGAGGATGGTGTTGAAGGTGATAAGGGAGCACCAAGTGTATGCCAAATTGAGCAAGTGCTCATTTTATCAAAAGCAGATCCATTATTTGGGACATATCATTTCAAAGGATGGGATAGTCATGGATCCTGAGAAGATAGAAGCCATCAAAGAATGATCAGCGCCAAAGAATGTGACAAAAGTCTGATCCTTTATGGGTCTAGTTGGCTATTACAAAAGGTTAATTGCAGGGTTCTCAAGGATAGCTCACCCCATCACTTCCTTGTAAAGGAAGGAGAATAAATTTCAATGGACAAAAGAATGTGAGAGAAGCTTCCAACAATTGAAGCAATTGTTAACCAGTGCTCCAATATTGAGGATTATATATCCGAATGAAGATTTTGTAGTGTGTATAGATGCATGCAAAGAAGGACTGGGTGAAATCCTCAGCCATAATGGGTTTGTGGTATGTTATGAATCCAGAAAGCTGAAGGATCATGAAAAGAACTATACAAATCATGATTTGGAGTTGGCATCCATAGTGCACACCCTGAAGAAATGGAGGCACTGCCTCATGGGAAGGAGGTTTGAACTGAGGATAGACCATAACGGTCTGATATATTTGTTTGATCAACCAAACTTGAATGCTAGGAAGAGTAGATGGTTGGAATTCCTTTTTGAGTATGACTTTGATATCAAGCATATCAAAGTAAAATATAACAAAGTGGTTGATGCACTCAACACAAGAGTGCATGAACTACATGCTACAACCATTAGCATGTATCAAATTGATATTAAAGGAAGAATTTCGGAAGCTGCAAATGTAGTTTTACAGTACATGGAACTGGTAGCAAAGCTACAACAAGATAAGATGCTACAGAAAGTGGAAAATTATAAATTGGAAGTTGATAGAACACTCTTGTACAAAGGAAATTTTTATGTACGTAATTCCCAGTAGTTGAGAATTATGATCTTGAAGGAAATGCATAATGTGCCTTATGTTGGGCACCCTGGATATCAGAAAACAGTGGAAGCAGTCAAGATCCATTACTTTTCACCAGGTATGAAGAAGGAAATTGTATAATACATTGCCAGATGTATGGAGTGTCAGAAAGTCAAAGCTGAACATAGGCACCCAGCAGGGTTGCTACAACCATTACCCATTCCTGAGTGGAAGTGATAAGTGGTGAAAATGGATTTCATCACTGGATTTCCGAGAACTGGAAAGCAACATGATTCCATCATGGTGGTGTTGGATAAGCTTACGAAAGCTGCCCATTTTATTCCATTGAAAAGTACTCACAAGGAAACTAATGTTGTTGATATATATATGAAGGATGTAGCATGATTGCACGATATTCCCAAGACAATTGTGTCTGACAGAGACCCAAAATTCACCTCAAAGTTTTGGAAAGGGTTATTCAAAGGGTTCATAATGAATCTGAACTTCAACACAACCTATCATCCTAAGTCTGATGGGAAAACAAAAAGGGTGAAACAAGTGATAGAGGACATGTTAAGGATGTATGTGATGGACAAACCATCTAAATGGGAAGATTATATACACTTGGTAGAATTGCCTACAACAATGGGTATCAAGAATCACTGAAGATGAGCCCGTTTGAAGCACTTTATGGCAGAATGTTCAACACACCAATAAGCTGGGACAACCCCGTTGATAGAGAAATAATTGGGCCAGAGTTGCTCAAGGAAATGGAAGAGAAAATGTTGAAGATTAAGAATAATTTGAAGGTTTCCCAAGACAGGAAGAAAATCTATGCAGACAAAGGTAGAACCCATAGGGAGTTTAAAGTTGGTGATCATGTTTTCTTGAAAGTGAAAGCCGACAAAATTTCCTTGAAGCTAGGAAACTGTTCCAAGTTGGTAGCCAGATATTGTGGGCCATTTGAAATCCTAGAAAGGATTGGAACAATTGCATATATGCTTTCATTGCTTGTATCCATGACTGTACATAATCTGTTTCATGTTTCATTTCTTAATAAATATATACCTTATGCTAATCATGTTATTGATTGGAGTGTGATTCAGGTGGAGCAAGAAGGCATCTTGTAGGTGCATCCAGTGCGTATAGTAGATTGGAAAAGAAATTAGCTCCGAAATCGAGCCATAGGGATTTTAAAAGTCCAGTGGACCTGGTACGGTCCTAAGGACACAACATGGTTGCATGAAGATGCCATGTGGGAAAAGTACCTGCATCTTTTTGAAGATTTTGGAAATCATGTTGTTATGGTGTAAATAAGTTGCACTGAGGATAGTGCAAAAATAAGGGGAGGGGATTGTAACACCCCAAGGCCGAGCCCTTTCTGAATTGTAATTGTGTTTATAGTCTGGTGATCCGAGTGGTTATAATATGAGAGAATTATGTTCTTATTAGGCTGGTGAGCCAGATGCTAAGGCCAATGAGCTTGATTTTGTATATGTAAACACTCACATCATTAATAAACTTACACTACTTCGTGTAGACCGACCATGAAGAAGAGTTATGGGGGACTAAGCTCCACTAAGTAGGGTATGGGAGGGGGCTAAGTGTCTAGGCCTAGGGGCTAAGCTAGAGGGCTTACCTCTCAGGAAATAATATTTTATTATTATTTCCCAAAAAGATATGGTTGACATAAGCCGTGTTGTCCTAAGTTCCTGGGAGAAAGGGGACTGAGTGCTAAGTGGAACTCATGCGGATTCAGAAAGACATGTGTCAACCTGGGTGCATGCAGTTTATAGATGGGAAAGCCAACTTGTTGGGGGTTTTTCTTCCCATTCGTGCGTTGTTTCCATCCTTGTGTCTGGACCAGTTTTGAGTTTTTCCTCACAACCCTTACGTTTATTTGGAAGTATGTCACCTTCCTGATTGACCATGGATTCACGCATTGAACCATTTATTCATATTCATCGCCTCTGTATCTAGTACACACCTTTGGAATCCTGCAATCGTACTTGATTTATCCTGTGTGTCTCCTGGAAGCCCGACACAATTGTATTCACCTGAGCCGCGTTGTGTCTTAGTGTTTGGTTGTTTCCATTTTTGGTGTCCATACCTGATCTCTGTTGTTGCCATCACCCACATGTAGATGAATGTTATTACTTGTTGCTTAGGAGTTTAATTGAAGAAGCAGGTTGTCATACCCGTGAGAAACTCTCCCAGGTGAGAGAGTTGTTGGGAAGTGAGTTCTCCTGGAAGGAAGTCCCGTAGTAGCTACAGTACTCTGAGACTTCTGGTCCAGCCTATTGTTGAAGCCCAAGGTAATGGAGGTGTAGTAGACGATGGAATTATATTAGTGAAGGTGTACCCTTTTGAGGTGGAGAAGGTGTGTGGGCAATGAGGTTCTGTGGGTTGTGGGCGTAATTGACTCCTGGGATAAATGATCCTTCCTATTGTTTTGTGCAAATTCCTTTTTGTCCTTGCCAAGCCTAGAATTCCCTTGCTTGATGGAGTTTAGTCCCAGCTCGAGGGTGACCCACTGCTGAGCATGATGAGAAATGTGGTCTAAGGCTGGGAGGTTCATGGAAGGTCTGCATGTAGTTAATGGTCATCTATTAAAGGATAAGTACCAATTCTGTGTTCGTTGTATGTTGTGTATTTGTATTTTCATTATAATTAATGAGTAATGCCTATATATATGTATGTTGCATGTATGGGTTAAATGTTGCTTCTGTTTAATTTCATTAGATAAATATATATGCATAAGTGTGAATACCATATGTTATATCTATCTTCCGGTTAAGTTTTATATGTGATTATTTCCGCAAATTTATTTAGTGGCATGACTTGACCTGTTGTTTAAGGCTAGAATGTCTTACAAATTGGTATCAGAGCTAGTTGAGCTAAGTGAAGTGTCCAAGTAATGGTGTTGCCCTGCCTGTTGGTGGCTGGGGAAGTTACATCTTGCAACATATTACATATGGTAAACAATTAGAAAATATTGAAACAAACTTAAAGAGACTCATAGGGAATATGACTTGGAGGGAGTCAGACTCGGAGGAAGTAAGTAATCAAAAGGAAACTAGAACAAGCTTGTGACACTTTGTAGAAAGAAAAGAGAGATGTAGCAAGCAAAAGCATGAAATCTCTTAGATGGAGGGATTTGATTGAAGAATTACAAGAGAAGAGCATGCATATTTTTGATTTAGACATGAAGCCAGGATTAGGAAGGAGCTAATCCCCAATGATGTGATCCATTGAAGAATTTGTGAAGAATATGAAGTATCTATCCATCTTCTTCATTGGAAGTAACATCCATGATAAAGAATGCATGTTCAACTATACTTTCGAAGAAGTATTCGAAAATCAGCCTTGAATATCCTTGGTTGTCCATCTACATTTATGTCCCTATGACAAAAGGAAGAAGTTGGAACCTTCATGAAGGAAAGGCATGGAATCTATAGAAGATTCCATGGACTCCAATGTTAAAGAGGAACATGAGGAAGAACATGAAGATTCCAAGAAAGAAATAAAATCCAGAACAACCAAATTGAACCAGTTATTATACTGAAAATCATAACACTACTAGCATGATTTGAACCCACTAGAAGCAGTCAAGCAGAAGGAATGGAAGGAAGCTTTGATGAAGAAAAATGTATGAGAGAAATTGTGAAAAAAACTCATAAATGGAAGCTTGATAGATACAAGTCGATAATCAGGGGGTTCTCCCAAAAGGAGGGAGAATACTATGATGATAGCTTGTTCCAGTAACCATATATACCTCTACCTGAGCCATTATATCTCTTGCATTATCCATGGGAGTTTACATCAGATGGATGTAAAGACTATTCTTCTCAACACAATAATTGAAGAAGAAACATATGTAGAGAAACCTAAAGGTTTTGAGGTATACCAGAAATAGAGCCACGTATGCATATGGAAGAAGACCTTGTATGGATTCAAGCAAACTTGGTGCAGAGCCTCTCATGTACAGGAGAAGCGCGGTGAAAACTTCCTATTGCAAAGGAAGTGTATTGAAAAGGTTCTTTAGAAGTCCATGATGATGGATTGCAAATCCATGGGAAACTCCCATGAAGACAGTTTTGAAGAATTTGAGAGACTCTGATCCAATATACCCATCCCTATATCGACAATTGAATGACTCGTAAATATATTTGGAGAATACTCAGTCGGATACTTGCTTTGCTGTGAAAATAGTTCTAGGTGGAACCTAGCCATGAGAATTGATTAATTGCAAATCATGCCTTGAAATATCTTCATGGGACGTTTGACTTATGATATACAGTTGCATGGATTTATCAATTCATGTTGGGAAGGGAGTGCAGATGATAGAAGAAGTGCTTCTTGGATATGTTTCAGTTTGAGCTTTGCCACAATTTCATGGGTTTGTGGGAAAAAAAAGTCTATTGTACTCAACACTGCAGAAGCAGAGTATATTGCATATTTTTATTCTTGTAAGGAAGTAGTGTGGCTCCGTAAGTTGGTTTCTGGACTATTTGATCAATTGTTGGATTCGACTATGATATATTGTGGTAATCAGAGTTTTCTGAAGCTTTTAGATAACTCAGTGTTCCATGATAGGTTGAATCACATTGAGATCAAGTATTATTTTCTCTGTGATAGAGTCCATAGGGGAGAAGTGGTTCTCCATTATATCTCCATAGATGAGAAGATAACAGATATTTTGGTAAATCCCTTGTTCAAGATGAAAAGTTTTCATACTTAAAGGACAAGTTGGGACTCATGGAGATGACTTGCTTAATGGAAAGGGAAGCGATTACTCCAAGGTTGAAGGGAGCACCAATATGTTATTGATTTATGTACATTCATTTTCCAATTTGGAAAATGGTCGAGGTTGGGAAGTCACTTTCCCATCCGAAATGTGGTCTAGAACGGACAGTCATTTTCATAAAAAAAATGGTCCAATAGATTGTTGATGTACAATAGACATTGATTCCCCTTGTGTCCAGTGTGGGGGAATGGTCTAGGAAAATCATTCTCCTTGGTAGTCACTTTGAGAAGTGGTCAAGAAAAATGGTCTGCCTCTTCATGAAATCATTATTTCAAAGTTCACAATTGTGAGTAGTTTCAAAGAATGGTCTGATATAGGAGGTTGGTGTAGGACAATCATTTCCATAGGAAATGGTCCAGACAATCATTCCCTAGGGATGACTCATTCTCTCCAAGTTTTGTTGTGAATTGTGCCGGAAGAATGGCCCAGTTATGTTGAATGTTCCAGGTTCAATAATGCGGGACACTCATTCCCTAGGGTAGACTCATTCTCCCTAGGTTGCACTATGAATCATGCCGAAACAATGGACTAGTTAGGTTGAATGGTCCAAGTTCATAAATCAGGGACATTTATTCTTCTATGCTTGGGAAGAATAGTCTAGATAGCCCATGGATGATGTTTAAATTTTTGAGGGAATATGCTCTTCCAAATCTCACAGATGTGAGTGGAAGAATGGCCCAGATGACTCAGTTCTTATCATGGAATTATTGATGCAGGTTGATATTAGACGATATGATTGTTGTGGAGACTATATGTCTCTATAAAATAACTATATGCTACTATGATGGATGTGATCCATTGGTAGTGATTGTGTGTCACTAGTTAATAATAGTGTTCTACTAGGAGTGGTTGAGTACCACTGAATAACAGTTTTATACTACTATGAATATACACAGTTGTGCTCTATTGGATGACATTTTTATGATTTCCATGGAGACTATCTAGTTGGATAGTGATGATGGTTCTCATGATGTGATCATGAGATATCTTGTGTGTCTATGTTGCTGCTACCGATTGAATGGTCTATTTGTGCTCAAGACCATTTCCTTTGATGAGACTAGAATATTTCAGGAAGGAAGAGAAACCTTAAAACATTGGATAATAACCCTAGAATACAATTCGGCTCAAGAGAATAATTAATATTGAATTATTGTCTTCCAGAAGTAGAAGTCAACCTAGTTAGGTCACTTGGAAGACTATAAATAAGATGCCTCTAGAGCGCATTTGTCACACTCATTCTCAAAAATGAATAAGGAAAAGTGGTGCACATGACTAGAGGACAACTGCAATTGCTGTAGTAGTGACTTGGTCATTGGTTATGGTTTGGAATTTTTGCTTGGTACGCTATATCTCGAGAGAGGTACGCTACCTTGGTTGGCTATTGGTTCTAGGGTTTTCTTCCAAAATTATTTTGTCTTTCAAGTTTAAGGTGCTTGGGGGTGGAATTTGTGCCTATGGTTGGGTGACAACATTGAGATATTGTCTATGGTGAAACGAGCACACCTATTATTCTAGCACACTATACTCATACAACCACTCAAGGTAAGACATGATATGTACAATTTCCTATCTGCATTTGCATTAAGTATGTTCTAATGGAATGTGTCTATATAATTCATCTGTAGCCGCCACATCAGAGCATCATTATTATAATCATGACTCCCATACCCACCACCCTTATTGCTAGAATTCTGAACTCAACACCCCATAATTTTGATAGCTATGAAAACATGAAAACTCAGAGGTAACAGTGGAAAGGAGCCATGGGAGGATCATTAATCCGTAGAGAGGCAACTAAACCAATGTTGTTGGAGGTTTATGATGAAATCGGAGAAATATTTGGATGAGCAAGATGGATGGATTATGTGTTATGATTACAAGGATATGGTGATGAAATCACATTGGAATTCGCTATGAATTACATAGTTGAGTGTTCCATAGTCGTAGGTACACTTATGGAGGTTACAGAGGAAACTATGGATGAATTCAATGGGCTACCTTGCATAGGAGAAATATGGTATACTCAAAGGAATTCACAACCAAAAATTTAGAGGTAGTTCCTCAAACCATGGGAAGCTTTAGTAAAGAACGAAATAGGCTTCAACCACTATTCACTACCTCAACCATGTGAATATGTTTTCTTTGTTTGACATTGCTTCACTTGAGAAGTTTGCTATGGAACTATTTATGTTCAACACATTCACTTGATCCACCTTCTACGCCACAACCATCCGATCAATATGTCGTATTTTCTATTCAGGACTTTGTAGAAAATGGAAACAATTGTCCAAAGGGCCAAGAACCCTAGGGAGGATGTATCACATCACAACCTTATCAAATAACTGGTTGAGCATGCATTGAAGAAATAAGGCCGCACCTAGAATAGTATTGTACAACCACCCATTCTCCTCAATGAAAATGAAGTTGTTTCCCTTCAGGTGGGAAAGAAGGAAATGCCTGGACTTTCGGATCCACAAGACAAAACAGATGCAACATGTCCACTAGAAAATGAGGCCATAGAAACAATATGAATGACTTCTTCAAATCCACAAATTAAAATCGAGAGCAGAAGAAGGGAAAAATACCACCATGCTACAACTCCAGTAGAAGAAGACCACAACAACGATGTGGAAGTAATGGCCAAAAAAATTCCCACAAAGAGACTTCGAGGTTTTAAGAAAATGAAACCTCTCGTGCCAAATAAATGAAGGAAAAAACATGAGACTGCAACTCAACATAAGAAGAAAAGAACTACAAATCCCAAGGAGCAAGTCGAAGAGGAATATGTGGAAAGAGAGGAAGTCGAACCCTCCCCTGGAACAAAAGAACCAATGGAGGATACTCACCTGAACGCTAAAGAAGTCTTGGATGACACACAAGAACGAGACGAGGACACTCTCGATGAAGGACTTAATGATCTCCTGGTGGAATAAATATATGAAGAATATATGGTAGGCTCCACTGACCTAAAAGAAGGAGTGTATAAGCCTACTTAAGATCAAGCTCACATCAAGGCAGAAGACCTAACACAAGACAACAAGGACGAGGAGGAATAATATTCTACTCTTTCTCCAAGAATAACATAAAACACTCCTCTATCACAATCTCTCAAGACTCAATATCCACAGATGTAAAATACATAACACTTTGGTAGTACAGATGATAAGGGGCAAGTGGACATTCTCATTGACACAACCATCAACATAATTGAGGGAAACAAACAAGAAACAATTCCTCTTGCTGAAACAACAAGATGCATACTTGATGGATCATATGTTGCTACTCCAACAGATAAAAATGAAATGGAAACAAAAGCCCCTAATGACATACAAGAACTAGTAGGAGGACCTCTTAGAGAACGACCTGCCCATTCACTAGAGGAACATGAAATAGAGGTGGTCCCACTGGGAAACCCTTATGAATATGTTACTCTTGATACACCAAACCTAGGCCTACAAAATTTGTAGCCACATGCTTCTACTTCAATTACTCCCAGATGGGTAAGCATCCCTCACTCTCTCCTTATTTATGCCTCTTTTGTATGAAAAAACAAAATGTTGAGGGTGAAAAATTAAAGCTTAGGATTGATTTGAAGATGCTTAAAGAAGATTTTGAGGAACATAAGGAACCTAAGAAATGAGTTTACCCTGTAACAACTCCTCTTGTTCCATGGGAACTCTTAACTGATTCACAGGAAAGAGGTCAGCCTAGAGAGACAAAATAAATATCTTTCCAGGCTACATATTTTATGGTAATGGATAAAGCCACTCAGATAGAGACATAAACATAACAAAACAAAAAATTTCTAGCAGGAGAAGATATTAGTGAAGAGGAGGAAACAAATGAGGAAATATGTGGTATAAGTGACCCCTAAGGTCATCCTAACTTCTCTAATAGTGAGTGATTATGGTTGCATGAGGACATGCAATAGTTTTGGGCTAGGGAGATGACGAGTTCCTAAAATGGCATACTTTCAACACTTGTCTATACCTTTTTGCTTACCATTTTCTTTTAATGAATTCCATTTTTTATACTTACTTTATCTAGTTCACCTCACTTATCACTAAGCTACGAATCCTACCCCATATGCCATTATTACATTATTTTTGCATAATTCTTAGAAGGAACTCATTACTTTCAATACAAATATTGTTATACAGGAGAATACAATAGTTGCAAAACCTCAAAGTGGTTGCAACACCTCTCTGTTGCAACTCCAAGTGATACAGTTTCGGGACCAAAACCAAGTTGTTGCAATTCTGGGTGCAAACCAACAACTACAATTCAAGGTACATTAATAGTTGTTGTAAATCCAAACAAACCATTGCAAATCCGAGAACACTTTCATTACTGTGAATTTAAATAAATATTACCAGCATAACAATCAACAGTACAACTAGTAGTTGAGAGCTAGTAGTGGGAAGCACTCTTCACAGAGAAGAGCGATAGGAGACAAGTGGGAGATTAAAGGAGAAATCAGTTACTTATCGAGTCAACACACACCTGATTCCCACTAAAGTTTGAAAGAATATTTGTAACTGGATGAACAGCTAGATTCTCACAACTATCCATCCATTGTCTATATAATTTTATAATAGTAGTCATGTTGTATAAAAACCTTGCCCCACTAGAGATGAGGAAGAGTGAATTATTCTTGCAAATACATTGTGTTGTTATTGTATCTTTCGAACTACGCCACTATAATTTTGGCTCCATCTTTCATTTCCATGTTGATGTGTTGATTGATCATGTGATTCTAGTTTCGTAGCTCAGTACCTCACCTAAGGGGTAGGCCCCCCTCCTTAGTCAGGTACTACCTATAACAATAGGATTAGATTTAGCATTTTACTTTTGTTTAGTTTATTTTATCATTGGTTTCTTTCAATTGTTGTAAATCAAGGTTCATAACTTTATTCACATATATAGAAATTTCTTTCATTTGTTGTCATTCTATAAAAATAGTATAATCTCCTTGATTTCAGAGTTATATTTTATTCTACTATGATCCCATATGCATAGAACATAGCTGCAACTCCTGTGTGGTTTGGCTTTCTTGTTTTAAACTATAATTCAGATTCCTTTAGAATTTCAACCATTCCACAATTCCCAATTCTACAACTCATGTCTCTTCATATTTTATTACAACATTATTCATTTTCTATGAATCACATTGTTGTAACTCAGTTGTTGTATTTCTTTTTCATGTTGTAGCTCTGTTGCTGCAACTCACGCTCCTGCAACTCTGCTTGCAACTACACTTTATTTTATTTATTTTCCATAGCTTTAGTCTTTGCAATTTTGGATTGATGTTCTTTGATTAATATTGAACGAACAAACACTTAATTGTCACAATGATACAAGACCTCCATTATACTCGAGAAAGTTACCAATCGATCCCATCATAGGGTTCAATTTCCGCAAGTGTTATTTCAATTCTCACAAGTGTGATTTCAATTTCCACAAGTTTTATTTCAATTCTCGCAAGTGTGATTTCAATTTTTTCAAGTGTTCCCTAATTTTTGCAAGAGAAACTTAGGCCATATCATAGTTTGGTGACTTAATTAATTATCTTGAATCTTATAATTGTGACATTAAAGTGCTACAACACCATAGTTAAAACAACACTCTTCTTGCATAGATTGTGCACGATAGTTCACAAGTTCCATATGAGCTTCAAGTTGATAATTAAATGTACAATTCTTCATTTTCTTGCTATGTTAATAAAAAAGTAATTGAAAAGTCCATCATGCAATATGGTGAACAAAGTCGACCATAGTCCACTTTACTCAACCATGGTTCAATAGGGTTAACCATAGTAAGTAATGCTCAACGAAGGTAACAAGGTCAACCATATTCAACCAAAGTCAAACATTGTCACCTATAGTCAACATCGTAAATGAAAGTCAACTATGGTCAACCATCATTAATTATTGTCAACAATTATCAACCATAATCAACTATATTCTTGACCATGGAAAATATTAGTTAGCCATAACTAAACAAAGTTAACCATAATTAACCATAATAAAATGTATGATAAATATATCAATTCCAATATATTCAAAGAAAACTTACTATAACCATATAACTATAGATTCATATTTCAAAAATATTATCAAATTGTATTAAAATTTTAATGTATATAATTTGAGTAATCACCTTCTTACACTTTTATTTAGTGATATAATCTTATTGGTATTAAGCAAGAGAATAACAAAGTTAAATGGGGTCTAATAGTTGCAATAGTTATAGAAAAAGGTGGGGGTGGACCCCAATCTTAAATGAATAAGTTAAAGAGAAAGAGGATATTGAAATTTCAGTTTTGACTTTAATAGGTTATAATTGAAAATTTAGACTCGGTTTACATTCATATTGAAAAATCCAATCTTTTTTTGTGTACTTAATACATAATCCCTTTTGTAAATAATTACTTCGTTTATTTTAAAATGTATTTATATATTTGAAAGTTTTAAGATAAGTTTTTTTAAATTATCAAAATTTTGATGAGTTAAAATGTTAGAAAGGTTAATATTGTAAAAGATTTTTTGAAATTGTAATTTAAAGTGATTGTACTCATAACAATATAAGATAATGTGTTTTTCATTTTCATTTCTCTTGGTGTAGAAAAGATGAAAACTTATTTCAATCCATTACATTTTAGGAAATCTACAATGTCTTCTTTCACTATGGAGCTTTTGAGAGTTTGTTTTTATTTTAGCAATGGTGATTTTCTTCTTCACACTAGCCGAAATAGAGAGATACTTTTGTTCTTCTAGATTATGGTTGATTGCCTCCTTAAAGTATCTTCATTTTTTTTTATCCTCTAATTCTTTAATGCACCACAATTTTTCCTTGAATTTAGATGTAATAATATTTTAAATATTATGTTTATTTTGCAAAGTGATATTTTTCTTTATTCCCCAATGGTTTAGCGAAGACTTGGCATCTTTATCCCAGCCTTGTTAGGTTAATTTTGACTATGTTAAAAACTTAACCTTGGTCAAAGATGGGTCAACTGTAAAGTTCCTTGAGAAACATATTCTCTAGTAGGCTTGGCTAGATTGGCCAAAGTGAAAGAGCATATATATTTTAATGTTGGTTTCCTAGTAAATGGTTTCCAAGGTAAAAATCTCTCATACATTTTGTGAATACTTTGTGAATGTTCATGTTAATTCTCTCACTATGATGGGTTCAACATTGTTATTAGAGATGATCTTGATTGGATCAATATATTATTTTTTTATCTATCTCGATGTTTTAAAAGTAAAAAAAAATGGAGAAATCAACTTGTAGAGTAATTTTAGTGGGAGGTCCAAGTTTGGAAAATTGTGGTTTGAAACCTTTTGGAGCCATTTGAGGCATAAAACAACTTTTTTGTGGGTTAAAACTTTTACTACGTAGTTTAAATACCATGAAACTATTCTACACATCGATACCTTTACAATGGTGCAAAAATCACATCAATCAGAGGTCGTATGCAAAAGTTATGCCTCCCACAAGTTGATCTACCATGTTGACGACCTTGGTACAAGAGGATGTCACGTTAACCCATATTACTCTTGCATATGAGGCTATAAACATATATAATTTCAAGAAGATTTTAGAAGGTTCAAAACCATATCATAATTGGGGGTTGAGGAAGTAAAAAACCTACTCCTATATGACTATCGGGCTATGTTAAATACTGGGCCACTAGGAGGAGAAGGGGTTCCATTCTATGTTATTGTATTATGTTCCACATCAGAGAAGAACAACTTGGAGTGAAAAATTGGAGAGAATAATAGAGGGGGTTAATATACTGTAGTAGCCTAATAGGCCACAGGTGTTGAGTAACTCCATAGAGATTGCCTTTTCCTTTGTACTTGCATTATTTCCATACTAGAGAAAAGAGAGTAGAACAAACTTACCTTCTAGCTGAGTTTTCTCTTGTATGAGTTTCCTAGAGGAAATATTTTTGTTATTTTATGTATGGTGTGTGATTGTATTTTGATTTTGTCTATTGTCCACATTTTATCTATTTCATGCATAAGCATAAAATAGGTAACTAAACATTTCTAGAATTTAAAGGAATTTAACCTTTGTATAGTAGTTTTCAATTTTATATATGAGATATGTTGTGATGAACTATTCTATTGGAATATCCACGAAAGTCTCTAGATCAAGAGCAATGAAAATTTGGACTATCTACCAAAAGTTGTTTGATCTTGGGAGCCATGGCGAGAATAGATGGTATGTGGGTAATAAAGCAAGTATATTCTTCGAGCATCACATGCTTGAGTATGCTATTGTAAGAATTCATTTTGGAGTTCTGAGTTAATCACATGTAAATGAACATATGGGTGTAAGACCTATTATGGCATGTGTACCATTGGTTTGATGAATTATCGATGAAAAGTTGATCTCGGAGGAAATTGGTGGCCACCCACTTATTCCACTAGCTTAAAACAAGGGTTTCCACCTTGACAGTTTTCTTACAGTTTTTCGGGTCCTAAACTTTCGGGGCCATTTTGAGGCCCTGAACAACTTTTTTTGAGCCTAGCACAGATACAATATAAGCTTTAGCTAGAGTGTGATAAAAAAATTTGTAGTCTTTGGATAGACCTTTCAAATGAGCTATCGTACACCTCAAACGAAGTTCGTATGAAAAAGTTACACCCTTGGGAAATTGACGTGAAGTTGGCGTACCAACTACCCCCATCGGGACCCACAAACCTTTTGGCAATTTTCTTTATGCTAAGAAGACCTCTAGAGACTCATTGTAAACATCACCATCTTCTTGTGAATGAGCAGCCATCACATCTCTTCTTAGAGATAAGCTGCCACCATTCTAGGGAGTCATTCACTCTCTTCTCTCATTAATAAAAATTGTGCATAATTGTATTTGTGTTTTTATTGCAATATCTCTTTATATTTCATTGTTATATCTCTTCTTGCTTCATTTCATTCTCAAAATAATTTGGATCAAAAGTTTAGATGTAAGCCTAGAGGATAGAGTACATGTTGTTGATATCAAGTTTAAGGGAGAAATGTTAGGTTAAACTTGTCTCCATTATAAAGTAATTAAGATGAACTTTGTCAATGATGAATGATGAATCTACAAATGGTGTTCTACATACCCATGATATTTGGCCTTGGTAATAACAGGATGACTCTCAATTGTAAAGTGCCTTGAGCACCTGTTCTTCCACAGTCTTGCAAATTTGGACAAAGTGAATGAAGATATATCATTGAAAGCTTTTTTCGTAGAGGTCTCTTATGGCTTCTACCTCAAGCAGCGACAAGCCTTGACAGACAATGTAACCTCCTTTTTCCAGGACTCTTACTTTTAATCCGGACTTTGCTAACACTGCTGCTGCTACTCCTCCTCTGGATGCTGAACGACAATAACTACGTCGCATTCCAGGACATGGTCTCTTGCATTTACAGTTTCTGGGTTGGCTATAGAGGAGGCGTTTGCTCATCTTAATCCGTGAATTTTCAGTGCCATGTTCAGATCTTCGCCTGAGAGCACTGATACGTCTATTATTGAGTTCTGCAGTGGTTTTGGGGTGAATGTGGTGCTCATGACAGTTGGACCAGGTCCACAATATCAGATGGCTTTCCAGAAAGGATTCTGCATTCTCGTTCACCTGTTATATTTCAACATAACAATGCAAAACCCTTGAAGAGCTTGAAACGGCTAATTTATCAAGATATGCGGGGAATCGGCTATCTTACCATTTCAATTTCAGCTGAACTAAAACGGCTGGGAGAATCCATTTCTCTTGCACCCCTTCAGGAATCTTACGGAACTGATCGATTTTCTTCTTCAATGTAGGAGTGTCCAATGTCCGGCCTTTTCTCATTCCATATGCAAGTCGACCCAACTTTTTAACAATGAATGTAATTTTACATTCGACTTATTATATAACTTCATTGAACTATGAATTCTAAAGTAAAATAAAATTAAGTAGCCTTCGCTGAATTATGAAGTGGAGAGGAAATGTTACCTGCCATTGACGTTATGTCGCCTTGAATTTTGAATTCTAACAGTGTGAAAGAGATGTTTCTCCAATATATTCAGACGTTTAGTGTCGTTCAAGAGAGCACGTCACTGTGATGTACGTTTCGATGGAAACTTCTCCTTTTCAATTTTGTTATTTGTGATAGCGTAGAGATACAATAAATTAGATGGAATCTGAACATTTGAATGACATAGGCACGCTGCAATAAAGCAAAGAGAGCTCGTTTTTAACTATAGATAAGGACAAGCGGGGTAGGAGTTTGAAAACAAAACCATACCTGAGGACAAGTCTCAGAAATGAAAAATAGAATACGAAAGGGCAGTATCATTATAATCCCTGGGTCCATATCTCTGAACATTAAAGTGTTTTTGTTATTTGAGCCTTAAGGTAAAAACAGATTTCAGACAAACTGTTTTTGTGATTCTATTTTCTTTGCACTTTTCATCATTTAGTTAGCTTATATGCAATAGGATTTAAAATTGTTTAGGGTTGGTTAAGATTTTTTTGGAATTCACCAAATCTAAAGGTATTTGACAAGAGTGAAAGCCTATTTTTTTTAGAAATCACAAAAATATTAACTTAATGTCACTTGAATAAGAGTTTGAATAAGAGTGATGAGTCAACTTACATTTATGAATAAATAATAATTGTCTCAACACCAATTATAACTGCCTCTAAATTATAATAAATTTTCCCATTATATAAAAAAGAATAAATATATTATAAACAAAATTTAAATTAAATAAAAAATAAATATATCACCAATAAAATTTAAATGTTGGTTTTGTTTTTATAAATTAGCCATTATAAAAACACAACCAACATTACCCAAACAAACATTGAAACATTGGTACCAATCCAACTCCTTTATCCATAGGCTAATAAGTTTTTTGTTGAAGTTTTGAAGCGTTTGCAATTTTGTGGGTTCCAGCTAACTTGGAGAAATTCACGAATTTACAAGGTAAGTTTCATAAGAGACTTGTGGGTTTCACATTGCCATACAAATATTAAGGTTTCCAATGGTAATCTATATATATACAAGTTATTAATGTACATTTTTTTAGAGTTATTGTAGGAAAATATAATATAAAATATATGTATTTAAATTAAATTTATATATATTATTATTTTACTTTAAAAATGTTTCAATTTATTTTAATATATTTTTAATGTAAAAGGTTATTTTTTTTTGTTAGAAAATTGAAATGAGTAAATTGAACTACATATATGAATATAAGACAATATAGCATCCCATGCACTTTATTAGTGTCTTTGAAAAATAACTATAAATGTTCTTAGTTTATATTTTTCCATCTCCTCTCTAAAATGTTAGGTGACAAGAAGTTATCCTCCATTCAACTTTTCCTTTTGAAAAAATAGGTATCAACTTTTCCTTTTGAAAAAATAGGTATAAATGTTTTGTTTTGCTTATAAAAAATTACTTTTCATTCAACTTCTCCTTGCTTAACTTCTTCTATATTTATATAGATTTCATTTCACTCTTTCCAATGCTTTTGGTGATGAAAAATTATAATGAATTGACAAATTATATATTTTAAAGCATATAATTTTTTAGTGGGATATAATTTTTCAGTGGGTATGGAAAGAATTTGTAATTGTTTCCATTGTCATACTGAATCAAGAAATCATGTGCATTTTGAATAAAATAGTTGGATTAATTGATTTGAAAGAAAACATTACTTTGGTACATTTTTGGATTAAAAATTACATATTAATAAATCTTGTTAGTGTTTTGCAGTATTTGTTATATGTTAATAGCCAAGTTAAGGATTTGGATACGAACTTTCTTATAACATTCTTTTGTTGTAATCTATCCCGCAAACCTAAAATTAATGAACACATAAATAGAGAATGATAACACATCAAACAACAAGGACAAATAAAGGGGCAATATATCTCTTTATTTCTCACTCAACCAATGGAGAAATGACTTGCATGTCTCATGAAGCACCTCATGGGATTTTTCATTTAAATAGAAAATATGCAAGTGTTTTCACGCATATGGAAATCCAAAAGCTTCAGAAACCTCCAATAGAGATAACCATGTTTGAGGACAACCAAAACGAATTGTGACTAATAGGTACTTGTGTTATCACCACCCAATAATTTCCACCTTGACAACAATTTTCCTGATACCTTGCCCAAAGAATTCATTCATCACCCTTCCTGCAAGCCACGAGAAGCCAAACTCCACCGTGGCTTCTCTATCATAAATGGTTGTGTAAACATGTCTTCACAATTTTCTCTAGTATGGACCACTCTACCTTCACCAGTAACATGTCTTACAAAATTATTCATTGTCCTATTTCGGTACGATGGGTTTTCAAATACACAACACTTTGACTACCACAAAGCATCTTATCTTGTACTTGTCCAAACTTACCTAATAGATCCTTGCATTTGTGTGAGACATAACCTTAGGTAGATCTCCTCTTCTCCAAATCTCTCGCAAACTAAATTATTGCAACCACTGTAGGTGATACTCATGTCTCTAATATACCAAAATACCCATTTCCAATGTTATTTATCTAGTTTTTCCATATCTCCACTTCAACACGAACTGCATGTGAAATATTTAGTCTTAAACATTCCATGTGACATTTCTTGGCTAATGAAAGTAACCCTCAACCGTTAGAAATCTCAACGATCTCTATGAGACCCTCGGCTCTTCTCCAGACCAACGACCTCATGGTTATGGACTCACGGACTCATGGCTCAAGATTTCTCCTTGTACAACAGATAGAGACATGGATTTCATTCTGTCACACCCTCCTTAACTTGCGTGCTTCCTTCCTCGACTCTTCAAAAACTTTCAACCCTATTCATAGAACGACCTTTCTTCTCTACGTGATAGAAACCATCGACCCTCTGTTCATAGCCTCCACTACTCGACTCGGTAGAAACCCTAGGGATTTCTGAAAATAGTTCAGCCTTTCTTCAGGCCTGTGACCTCCGTACAACTTTAGACAGGATTATTAATTGGCTTAGACACATATCACCCTCTGCGTGTCCTTCACCTATGGTTTGATCCTCCTCCAATCTCTCGCACATCTAGGAAATAAAAATTCAGCGTGCTTTCTTCCTTCTCTCTAATACTACTTCTTGTAACTTTTCCTGCAAAAACTAAATTAAAGAACAAAGAAATAGATAACGATAACACATTAGACAACAAGGATAAGGATGAATGGAGAGGGAATATATCTCTTTATTTCTTAGTCAACTAGTGGATAAATGTTTTACAAGTATCATGAATAACTTCATGGGTTTCTACATTTAAACAAATGGGCTTCTACATTTAAACAAAAAAATATACAAGCATTTTCAAATATATGAAAATCCAAACGCTTGAAAAAACCTTCAATAGAGGCAACTAAGTTTGAGGATAGCCAAAACAAATTGTAACGGACATATATGTTTTGTTACCACCTGCCATCTTTTGGATAAAATGAAAACTATGGATATGAATGAAGGTAAACTTGTAGCAAGTGGAACCTCATTTCAATTACAAATTTGACTTCAATCTGATTGAATGTTTAAATACAAATATTCAATTATAAATTTGACTTCGATCGATTAAATGTTTAAATACAATGTATGAACTTTGCTCAAATGCTTTCTGCATTCTTGATAAAAAAATCAATCAAAATTCTTAAAGTTTGAATTCAATTTTTTTCATCTAATTTGTTTAAAATAAAACAAAACCCATAATATAAAAAATTTACATGGATGTAGCAATTGCCATCATATTTCTTCTGAAGGCACATACTACAAATCTATGTGGTTGTCACCTCTAGGCTTCTGTAGCGACCTACGCTGGAATTTAGTGAAACAAAGTATTATCATTTTTGCCCCTTTTTTTAAGGCTGCTACGACATTTAAGACACGTTGAAACCAAAAACGAATCCGAGGTGAAATCATGAACAATACCAAAATCTCCCCAGAAAAACAAAAATATTTTACACAATTTTCTAATTCTATATTTTATTTTAAAGCGAAAGTAGCATATACAGGTTGATGTGCATAAAGAACTTTAAAGATGATTTGTAAAAAAAAAAATAGGTCTAGAGTTTTCTAAGGCCTCGTATAATTTAATCAATTCGTATTTTTCTATAATTTAATCATATATAGATCTAAGAAGAGATGGATGATGAGGTATTATTTCTTCCTCCTGGGTAGATATTGTACTTCCATTTAAAGTTAAAGCTTCGTAAGACAACTCATTAACTTGGATATTTAATTCTCTCTCTACATGATAAAATATTTTTTTGGTGAATTTTCTTTCTAAATGAGAGCTCGCACCAAGATCATAGTAAAAAAAGTGGGAATAGGGTGCACACAAATGATTTCAGAAACACGCATGCATTCTTATTTTGTCATCTTTAACATTCCCTGAAATAGCACAAGGCTTCCAAGTTATTGTTAGGTAGGTGTTATTAAGAACATGCATGTGTTCATGGGAATGCATATGTACACAAATTGTTATGGGGAATTTTTTTTAAATACTAGTGGCTGGTCTATTTCACCAATATACTATATGGTACATTTTGAGAGATATTGAGTAAATTTGGGAGAGAAAATTCATGACAATTTGATAAGTCATCGCCCAACTTTGTTGACCAGTCTTCAATTGATTCCAAGTAGGCATTTTGATGGAATTTTATTTTTTTATTTTATTCCATAATTTGTTTAAATCATAAAAAAAAATACCAGTTTAATTTTCCCTTATTAAATTGCAACAAACTTAATTAATATGGAGCCTAGAGAAAACTCAAAGTCAACATCCTAAAGACACATCAAACCCCAACCCACAACCGAAAAATATAAAAATGACAATTTATGTAGGGTTGAGGTCTCTTAGAACCCTTATACACGACTTACGAAATACTAGAGAACCCCCACGATTGTAACTAGCCACTTCCCTAGACACCATTGTATCTTCCATTGTAGATTCCCAAGGAAAATTAACTCACATTTATGATTACAAGGATAGAATGTATGAATATTATAGTATGAGACTAGATAAGAACCAAGTTAGAGAACTAAACATTTCAAAAAAACAACTTATGACATTGTTTATTGACCCAAGAACCGGGTTATAACCACTAGTCACAAAGAGATGCATTTGTATGGACTAGTGCACCTAACAACATTTCTAGACATTTGGATGGATAGGTGGTTTATGGTATTTGAAAAACCTCCCTACAATAATAGGGAGGTGCCTCTATATTTCCTTAGAAAATTACGGGGAAAGTTTATTTTAGGTCACCATGACAACTAATTTGACATTGGTGAATTCTAGGAGATGGGTCGTGGGTATGCGCATGATAGAAAAATGCTAAGAACGATCCATTTCTAATTCCTCATCCTCCTAGGAAAAGGCCTAACCCCCCTACCTAACATCCTCCTATAGCAGAAAGCATCATCCAGATGTAGATAGCCATATCCACCTTGAACCCTAGCATAGTGCAACACAACACAATCATAACATTATTTCAACAAGATGTTGAAATTACTAAGACAACTGAGAGGGGGGGTGAATCAGTTGTTATTGTGCTTAAACAATTTTAAGTCTATTAATAAATTATTAATCTTTCTTCAAGTGATCATCAACATTATACATCATATGGACAATAAAATAATGAGTATCATTCACACATAAGATATACACAGAGACATATTTTCACGAGGAAACCCATAAAGGGAGAAAACCTCTTCTTCTTCGAAATGATAGGTAGTCTTTTAAGTTCTGTACATCATCTATAATTGAGCACCAACTCAATGTGAGGCTACAACCTTTGTTTTGCAAGCTGCAACTTGCTGAGAGCACCAACTCTTTGTTTTCTCTAGCACCCACTAGAAGGAAGCACCAACTCCCTGGTTTCTCTAGCACCAACTAGAAGGAAGCACCAACTCCCTGGTTTCTCTAGCACCAACTAGAAGGAAGCACCAACTCCCTGGTTTCTCTAGCACCAACTAGAAGGAAGCACCAACTCCCTGGTTTCTCTAGCACCAACTAGAAGGAAGCTACAACTCCCTGTGTTCAAGCACCCACTTGAACCTCTGAGGACACCAGTCCTCCCTAGCACCTCCCAAGCACCCTGAAATATGAATATGAAATACTGAAACCAATTACAGTGATATAGTGTTCAATAACAACTTACCAGTCTCATCACTATTCTGCAAGATTTTGCTACTCAGTCTTCCTCACTGTCTTCCAGTGATGCAAGAGCATCCACAACACATCAAGTGAGCCAGCACATTGGGAGGAAACAACTGGACAGCGCCAGCACATATTTTGAAATACTTGGGAGTTGTTGCGCCGCTCTTTATTGAAGCCATTCATAAAGAAGCACACTTGTATTGTAAAGGGGACCCTGAGCCTTTAAGCTCTCGTCCTTAGTAGATAGGAAGGCATTTAATAGATTTAATGCAGGTAGATAGATGTTTAAGTCTAGATTAGATAGTTTAGGTTTTCGAGAGGGAAAACAAAATATAGACACCCTCCTTTGTATCATTGTAAGATTATCATTCAGAATTCATTCAGGAGAAGAAGAAGAGAGCAAGCAGAGAAAGTGTGTGGAGAACACCCATGTACAGATTGAATTAATAGAAAGGAGTATGTGATTCAATTTCATGGTCGGTTCCATTTCTCTGTGTATGATGTTTTGTGCTCATGGATGTTTGCTTTCTGGTCATGGATTTGCTTTGGATATGGTGTGCATGTGATTTCAGTGTTTAAAACTGAAGTCTGAGAGAGAAGAAAATAAGTTTCAATTGTTTCTCTGTCTGAGCCAGGAGATTCCTGCATAGAGTGCAGTGGAATTCATCTGCATAGAGTGCGTTGATGAGGCTCGATAGTTGAACCCTTATTCTCGTTCACCCAGAAGTTGGTGTGGGTTGGTAGAGCCGTGAAGGAGATGTGCAGGCTGAACTTGAAGTCTCAGTAGCTAGTCTGAGTACAAGAAGACAGGGACTATCGTTGCCAGAAGAGCATAGAGTCCGGAAGACTCAACACTTTGAGAGCTGTTGGAGGTCGAGCGCGAGAAGCGTGTGCAAAGTCTCTGAGGGAGTCAGAGTTGACAAGCTCAGGATGAATAGTTCCTTCGTGATTCCTGGGAGAAGGACCCAGGAGAAGGTTCGAACAGGACGGAGCTTTGGAGCAGAAGAAATCCTCAAGGAGGAGAATCGACAGCCAGGGTTCGCAGAGGAGAATCGCGAAGTCCAGTCGACCGTCAGATCTTGAGAAGTTGCGAGGGATTTAACCCTTAGGAGAATGAGGAACCAAGAGCCATCGGGATTCGACTTATCAGGTTTCACGAAGGCAGGAGGTTTATATTTGTTGAAATCATGATTAGCGATTTCCCGATGCAACGGGAGCTGTTGATCGTTGCGAGGACACGTGGCACGAGATCCCGGGAAGTTGGGGTTCGGCATTCGGGATTTTCCAGTGAAAAGGAATTTCGACTGGTGAAATCGTGATCCCGTGATTCCCGATAGAGTGGAAAGAGAAGGCGACGTGGCAAGGAAATATCGCACGTGCCCTCGAAGTTCGGGGTTCGGGGATTTGTGGTGCAAGCGAACCGCGACATTGCATGTGCCAATTTCTCGATAGGGAAATCCTCGACAGGAACGGGAGCGTTGACTCTTTGACCCATCGGGTTTTAGGGTTTTGGTTAACACGATAACCGTGCACATAAGTTTCGCGATAACGCGAAACCCGATTTCTCGAGAAGACTACCGAGAGATCAATAGAGAATCCTGTGGGAAACAAAAAGGTCCCGATACGGGATCTGAAGGGCATTGTAGCTCTTCGGGCCTGGACATGAAGAAGGTCCTGGTGGGAGTAGTTGGACTGCGAGGGTCTAGACTGCACCAAGTGGTATCAGAGCGGGAAGGCTTTGCTTTCAGTAGCAGAGAAGAGAAGACATCATGTCGTCGAGAAGAGAAAGGCAATCACCTGATCCTGAAGACAGGGAGGTGAGAAGAAGAGGTAGACCAGCAGGGAATCCAGAGATGGAGTGACATATACGAGATCTCAGAGAGAGACTCAAAGAGATGGAAACACCGCAAAGACGTGGAGTTGGTGCAGGGGATTTTAGTGATTCCGAGGTTGAAGAGGAAGCTGGACACGCAGAGGAAGTCACAATAGAATATGCATCAACCGAGCGGTTGATCAAAGCCATTGCCAGGATGGGTGCGAAGGAAAAAATGGCTATTCCAGCTTATGAAGGAAGCCTAGATGCAGAAGAGTTGCTAGACTGGATCAGAGCCCTTGATACCTACTTCGATTACGAGGATATCGAAGAGGATAAGAAGGTAAGGCATGCTGTTACCAAGTTGAAAGGACATGCAACCTTATGGTGGGATGAGCTACAGGCAAATTGACGTTCCAAAGGAAAACAGAAGATTAAAAGCTAGGATCGGATGATCACAAAGATGAAAGCGAAATTCATCCCAAGGGATTATTAGATCACGCTGTTAAGGCGAATGCATAATCTGAGGCAGAAGTTGATGATAGTGAAGGAGTACACTGAAGAATTTTATAAGCTTAACATTAGAGTAGGTCATCGGGAGAGCGATGATGAGAAGGTGGCGAGATACCTGAATGGTCTAAGGTATGATATTTAGGATGAGTTAAGCATGGCAACTATCAGGATAGTTGAGGATGCTTATTAGATGGCTCTGAAAGCCGAGGAGAAGCTGGGCCGTAAGCAGGGACAGTGAGGGCAAGGTCGGAGTCATCCCAGAGGCAACGCAGTTGCCCAAGATAAATATCATAAGCCCAAGGAGGAATGGAAGAAACCTCAGGGTAAGATTGAAAGAGGTGGAACCTCACAGCCAAGACAGCAATATGCTGAGCCGAGGAGACAGTATACAGAGCAGGGTGGAGGATATGCTGACGCGAATACTTTTCCTCGTACCAGAGGAAGAGGAAGAGGCCGAGGAGGAATCATCACATGTTTTACATGTGGGAAGGATGGACATAAAGCTGTTGATTGTCCAGACAGGAAAATGGACAGAGGAGAATCTCACATCGCTGAGGCGCAGAGGCGTGATGTTGAGAATGAAGACAACGGAAGTAGGAAGTCATTGACGGTGCACAAGGTTCTTTTGACACCTGAGAAGGAAGTGGAGGACACAGCTCAGAGAACCAAACTGTTCAGGACCACATGCAAGACCAAGGGCTGGAAATGCAAGGTCATAGTGGACAACGGAAGCACCGACAATCTCGTTTCAACCGAGATGGTGGAGAAATTGGAGCTGGAGACGACTGATCACCCGAGTCCATACAAAGTATCATGGCTGCAAAAAGGACATCAGGTGAGTGTCACTAAACAATGTTTAGTTGATTTCAAGATGGGTGAATATAAGGATAAAGTCCTATGTGATGTCATTCCCATGGATGTCTGTCATGTATTATTTGGTAGACCATGGCAATATGACCGAAATGTGGTTCATGACGGGAGGATGAACACGTACACTCTGGAGAAGGATGGAAGAACACACCGATTGCTTCCGATAAAGGATAAGGAAGTGAAACCAGAAATAAGAAATACCATACTTCTCATGAGTGGGAAGGAGCTTTTCACAGAGATGGAGAAGAAGGAATATCCACAATTCTTTGTGGTCAGGAAACCGAGAATTGTCCTGACTAGCACAAGAGTGGACGACTTACCAGATGAGATTCAGGAACTGCTGGGAGATTTCGCTGACATCATCGTGGACGAATTTCCTCGTTCGTTGCCACCGATGAGAAGTGTGAGTCACCATATTGATCTCATACCCGAAGCCAGTTTGACGAATAAAGCTGCGTATAGGTTGACGCCTCAGGAGAATGAGGAAGTCAAGAGGTAGGTACAGGAGCTGCTGGATAAAGGACTGATCAGGGAGAGCCTGAGTATGTGTTCTGTTCCGACAGTGCTTAGTCCAAAGAAAGATGGAGGTTGGAGGATGTGCACTGATTCCAGAGCCATAAACAAGATAACCATCAGGTACAGATTTCCACTGCCGAGAATGGATGATCTAATGGATTGCCTAAGTGGGGCAAATTATTTTTCAAAGATTGATCTGAAGAGCGGATATCACTAGATTTGCATGAGGGAAGGTGATGAATGGAAGACAGCATTCAAGACAAATGAAGGTTTGTATGAATGGCTGGTCATGTCGTTTGGCTTGACAAACGCACCGAGCACATTCATGAGGCTGATGAATGAAGTCCTGAAGGAATTCATTGGGAAGTTTGTAGTCGTATATCTGGATGATATATTGATCTACAGTAAGACCAAGGCTGAACATTTGAAGCATTTGGCCATTGTGATGAGAAGACTGCAGCAGGAGAAGTTGTTGGTCAACATGAAGAAGTGTTCCTTCATGAAGATAGAACTCATTTATCTGGGTTTTTTTATTTCGGCTAATGAGTTGAAGATGGATCCCGAAAAGGTGGAAGTGATCAAGAATTGGCCATCACCCATAAACGTTTTTGAGGTGAGGAGTTTCCATGGATTGGCTAGTTTCTACAGAAAGTTCATTAGGAATTTCAGTGGAATTAGCGCAGCGATGATGGACACGATGAAGAAGCAGCATAAGACTTTTCACTGGACAGCAGAGGCTGAGAAGAGCTTCAATCTGTTGAAGCGGAAGATCACAGAGCAACCAATTCTGGTGTTGCCTGATTTTCAGAAGACATTTCAGGTGAAATGTGATGCCAGTGGGTATGCCATAAGAGCGGTCTTGAGTCAGGATGACAGGCCGGTTGCATATTTCAGCGAGAAGCTGGACGAAGCAAAGATGAAATACTCCACGTACGACAAAGAGTTTTATGCCATCATACAGGCATTGAAGAAGTGGAGGCATTACTTGATACCCAAGGAATTTGTTCTGTACAACGATAATCATGCATTGCAGTTTGTGAGTCAACAGGATAAGTTGAACCAGAAACATGCAAAATGGGTAGAGTACATGCAGAATTTCACATTTGTGATTAAACACATTTCAGGAACTGCTAACAAAGCGGCTGATGCTTTGAGCAGGAAATGTTTTTTGTTGCAGGAGTTCAGAGTCAAGACGTTGGGTTTTGAGAATCTGAAGGACATGTACGCAGGAGATGCAGACTTCGGAGAAGCTTATGAAGCAGCCGAGAATCCCGTTCTCAGGGATCGGAGCCCATGGATAGATTACCTGATCCAGGAGGGATTGTTGTTCAGAGGCAATCAATTGTGCATTCCGAATTGCTCCATGAGGGAGAATTTGGTGAGGGAAAAGCATAGTGGAGGATTGGCAGGTCAATTTGGCCATGAAAAAACATTCACAAAGCTGAGCGAATCGTATTTTTGGCCAGGCATGCGAGCGGATGTCAAACGATTTGTTGATATATGCAGGATTTGTCAACACTCGAAGGGCTGAAAGAAAAATGCAGGGTTTTATCAGCCATTGCCCATACCCGAGAGGCCATGGGAAGCAATAAGCATGGATTTTGTGTTAGGTTTGCCGAGGACACAGAGAGGGGTTGATTCCATCTTTGTGGTGGTGGACAGGTTTTCGAAAATGGCACATTTTATTCCGTGTCAGAAGACCAGCGATGCCACCCACATCGCAAACTTGTTTTTCAAAGAAGTTGTTAGACTTCATGGATTGCCGAGAAGCATAGTCTCGGACAGGGATACCAAATTCATAGGTCATTTTTGGAGGACGCTATGGAAGAAGCTAGGAACTAACTTGGCGTTTAGTTCAGCTTATCATCCACAGATAGACGGACAGACCGATGTGGTCAACATGAGCTTGGGAGACTTGTTGAGGAGCTTGGTGACAGAGCACCATGGTAGCTGGGACAACATATTGCCATAGGCAGAGTTCGTGTACAATGATTCTGTGAATCAAAGTACCGGGAGAAGTCCATTTCAGATTGTGTATGGTACACACCCAAGGGGATTTTCTGAACTCAGGGAGTCAGAGCAGGCTATGACTAGTAGTGCAAGCGCTGAAGAATTCGCAATGCAGGAACTTCACAGCAAGGTGAAGCAGCGACTGCAAAACTCAAATCAAGAGTACAAGCGCAGAGCAGATCAGCATCGAAGACAACTTCAGTTTGAAGTTGGTGATCTGGTTCTGGAGCACTTGAGCAAAGAAATGTTCCCAAGGGGAACATACAACAAACTGAAGATGAAAAAGATTGGGCCATGCAGAGTCCTAAAGAAATTTGGAGAAAATGCGTATGAGCTTGAGTTGCCGGATGGCATTGGGATATCTCCGATATTTAATGTTTCAGATTTATACCCATACAGGGATGAAGAAGCAGAAACTGGAACTGAAGGACCAGTGATCTAGTGGAAGAAGCAATTACCAGTAGCAGAGAAGCCGTAGATGGAGTACATACTGGACAAGCGAGTGGGAAGGAAGACCAAACGGAAGTAGTACTTCGAGTACCTGGTGAAATGGAAGAATCACCCAGTCGAAGATGCTAGCTGGGAAAATGAAGCAGTGATATAGAAGCATGGATAGACCGTGCATGAGCTCATGGACAAGAGCCCATGAAAGTTTTCGAGCCGAGGAGTATGATGCAGGAGCATCCACAACACATCAAGCAAGCCAACACATTGGGAGGAAACAGCTGGACAACGCCAGCACATATTTTGAAATACTTGGGAGTTGTTGCGCTGCTCTTTATTGAATCCATTCATAAAGAAGTGCACTTGTATTGTAAAGGGGACCCTGAGCCTTTAAGCTCTCGTCCTTAGTAGATAGGAAGGCATTTAATAGATTTAATGCAGGTAGATAGATGTTTAATTCTAGATTAGACAATTTAGGTTTTCAAGAGGGAAAACGGAATATAGACACTCTCCTTTGTATCATTGTAAGATTATCATTCAGAATTCATTCAGGAGCAGAAGAAGAGAGCAAGAAGAGAAAGTGTGTGGAGAACACCCATGTACATATTGAATTAATAGAAAGGAGTCCGTGATTCAATTTCATGGCTGGTTCCATTTCTCTGTGTATGATGTTTTGTGCTCATGGATGTTTGCTTTCTGGTCATGCATTTTCTTTGGATATGGTGTGCATGTGATTTCAGTGTTTAAAACTGAAGTCTGAGAGAGAAGAAAATAAGTTTCAATTGTTTCTCTATCTGAGCTAGGAGATTCCTACATAGAGTGCAGTGGAATTCATCCGCATAGAGTGCATTGATGAGTCTCGACAGTTGAACCCTTATTCTCATTCACCCAGAAGTTGGTGTGGGTTGGTAGAGCTGTGCAGGAGATGTGCAGGTTGAACATGAAGTCTTAGTAGCTAGTCTGAGTACAGGAAGACAGGGACTGTCGTTGCCAGAAGAGTACAGAGTCCGGAAGACTCAACACTTTGAGAGTTGTTGGAGGTCGAGCGCGAGAAGCGTGTGCAAAGTCTCTGAGGGAGTGACAGTTGACAAGCTCAGGAGGAATAGTTCCTTCGTGATTCCTGGGAGAAGGACCCAGGAGAAGGTTTGAACAGGATGGAGCTTTGGAGCAGAAGAAATCCTCAAGGAGGAGAATCGACGGCCAGGGTTCGCAGAGGAGAATCGCGAAGTCCCACCGACCGTCAGATCTTGAGAAGTTGTGAGGGATTTAACCCTTAGGCACAGGAGGAACCAAGAGCCATCGGGATTCAGCTTATTGGGTTTCATGGAGGCAGGAGGTTTATATTTGTTGAAATCGCGATTAGCGATTTCCCGACGCAACGAGAGCCGTTGATCGTCGCGAGGACACATGGCACGAGATCCTGGGAAGTCGAGGTTCGGCATTCGAGATTTTCCAGTGCAAAGGAATTTCGATCGGTGAAATCGCGATCCCGTGATTCCTGATAGAGTGGAAAGAGAAGGCAACGTGGCAAGGAAATATCGCACGTGCGCTCGGAGTTCGGGGTTCGGGGATTTGTGGTGCAAGCAAACCATGACATTCCATGCGCCGATTTCCCGATAGGGAAATCCCTGACAGGAACGGGAGCGTTGACTCTTTGACCCATCAGGTTTCGGGGTTTTGGTTAACACGAGAACCGTGCACATAAGTTTCGCGATAACGCGAAACCCGATTTCCCGAGAAGACTACCGGGAGATCAATAGAGAATCCTGTGGGAAACAAAAAAGTCCCGATACGGGATCTGAAGGGAATTGTAGCTCTTCGGGCCTGGACACGAAAAAGGTCCTGGTGGGAGTGGTTGGACTGCGAGGGTCTAGACTGCACCATCCAGCATGCATCCACTGCCCATTCTGTTCTTCTGCCTTTTGTGCTCTGTGTGCCATTCCCATTCAATGCACCTTTTGTTTCCTATCCATTTCAGCTGTTGCACCACCTCTTTACTTCCTCACACATGCATTACCTCACCTCAGCAACAACAACCTCATCACTTCTCTGTGTCGTGTGCTTATAGCTTCTGTGCACCTTGTGCATGCCATATGCGCAATGCTTCTGCATCTCTTCACAGTGAGTGCTCTGTCTAATCATCATTACAACTTCTCAGCTTCTCTGGTAGTTTTCCCACGTGTTCAACATCATTGGATGTCATGCTGAGATTCCTCAGCCTCTCTGGAAGTCAAGACTCTTCGTCTTCTCTGGCATAGTCGACCTTATACTTTCTGCTTCAGTTACAAACATCAACACTCATCCACTTGTTAGTCCCTCTAAGAATCATCTTCATTCACTGGAAGAAGCTTGGAGACCCTTCAGCTCCTCTGGCGATCACACAGAGGTCTCGTCGAATCTTTTGGCAGAGACCATCAATGGTTTCCAGTAGTTAGATTGCGAGGAGCAACATTAGCCCTCCGATCATGCCCAAAATCCCCTGTACCGTTGGATTGACTTCATGTGATCTTGCGTTTATTTCGCCAATTCGCATTTCGGTATTTCAGGATCCCTGTGGTAAAGATTTCGTTACTCTCCATGTCCCGATCCCCGAAACTCCGAAATGGAGCTTGTCTGAACTAGCTCCTTCCTTTCTCGTGACCACCGACGATGACCACAGGCTGTGCCAAAAGGCACTTCATATTTCACAATTTTTTAAACTTCATCTAGTTTGATCATCGGTTGAAATCTCCATAGATCCGACGATCCAGGTCTTATCATGATCTCGCATCTTGAAAGTTTCCACACCATGCTCTGTTGACTCCAAGTCAGCAAAATTCCAATCGCTTTCCACTTGTCTTATGATTCGACGGTCTAGATCAGATCTTGAATCAACGGCTCTGATCATATCATGATTTCAACATTTTTGTTGCAAAGTGTTTCGACACTCCAACTTCCGGTATCCGAAACCCCGAAATGGGGTTGGACCAATGATCTAGATCAAACCTTGATCTGACGGCTCAGATCATTTCGTGATTTCCCATTTCGCAATTTCAGCATTCCTGTGGTATTGTTTCTTGACTCTCCAAGTCACGATTTGCGAAACCCCGAAATGGAGTCTTTGACATGCTCTGATCTTCTGCTATGCATCCCTCTTGGATCAACGATCAAGATTTTATCGAGGCTTCGCATATCGTGATTTTGGGACTCCTGTGGTAGGAGTTCTTGACATCTCCATATCCCGATTTCTGAAACTACGAAGTGATGTAAACCTACTGACATCACACGTGGATTGACACGTGTCAAATAACTGCCACGTGTCAAATAACTGCCACGTGTCACTCTGATTTGTGACTTACATGTGCCTGAAATGTTGAACTAGCTTGACACTTGTCATTGCCTGGTTGTGCCACGTGTTCTTAGCTGACGTGGTTTGCTGACGTGTTTGTTTCGGGATTTCGCATTTCGTGATTTCAGGACTCATGTTGTAAAGAACCTTGACATTTCCATCTCCCGATATCCAAAATCCCGATGGCCAAAACGCCGAAATGGAGTTGGACCACCCCTTCGATCTTACACTTTAAAGAACGTGCAGGTTCTTCCTAATCCAATGATGGTTCGAACTTATGCTAAGATATGATGCCTGAGATCTCTCCTCCTCTTCTGTGCATTCTTCTTGTCTACAATCTGATCTGATGGTCCTCCTTCTTTAGGGAATTGAAATGGGATCCAATTTTCACTGACGCTTCTCCTCCCGAGCTTAGGCATTGCGTTCGACTCTGCGCTAATTCCTCCTGAGCTTACTTTTTCCTTGTTTTTCCTTCGCTGCATACTATAAAACAAAACCCATAATATAAAAAATAAAACAAAACCTGTAATATAAAAAATTTACATGCATGTAGCAACTACCATCATATTTCTTCTGAAGGCACATACTACAAATCTATGTGGTTGTCACCTCTAGGCTTCTATTGCGACCTACGCTAGAATTTAGTGAAACAAAGTATTATCATTTTTACCCTTTTTTTAAGGCTGTTACGACATTTAAGACACGTTGAAACCAAAAATGAATCCGAGGTGAAATCATGAACAATACCAAATTCCCCCCAGAAAAACAAAAATCTTTTACACAATTTTCTGATTCCATATTTTATTTTAAAGCTAAAGTAGCATATACAGGTTGATGTGTATAAAAAACTTTAAAGATGATTTGGAAAAAAAAATAGGTCTAGAGTTTTCTAAGGCCTCGTATAGATAGCCTTCTGCTCGGGCTAGATACTTTGATATGCAGTTCGTATTTTTCTATAATTTAATCATATATAGATCTAAGAAGAGATGGATGATGAGATATTATTTCTTCCTCCTGGGTAGATATTGTACTTGCATTTAAAGTTAAAGCTTCGTTAGACAACTCATTAACTTGGATATTTAATTCTCTCTTTACATGATAAAATAACTTTTTGGTGAATTTTCTTTCTAAATGAGAGCTCGCACCAAGATCATAGAAAAAAAAGTGTGAATAGGGTGCACACAAATGCTTTAAACACACATGCATTCTTATTTTTGTCATCTTTGACATTCCCTGAAATAGCACAAGGCTGCCAAGTCATTGTTAGGTAGGTGTTATTAATAACATGCATGTGTTCATGGGAATGCATATGTACACAAATTTGTTATGGGGATTTTTTTTTAAATACTAGTGGCTGGTCTATTTCACCAATATACTATATGGTACATTTTGAGAGATATTGAGTAAATTTGGGAGATAAAATTGATGACAATTTGATAAGTCATCACCTAACTTTGTTGACTAGTCTTCAATTGATTCCAAGTAAGCATTTTGATGGAATTTTATTTTTTTATTTTATTCCATAATTTGTTTAAATCATAAAAAAAAAATAACAGTTTAATTTTCCCTTATTAAATTGCAACAAACTTAATTAATATGGAGCCTAGAGAAAACTCAAAGTCAACATCCTAAAGACACATCAAACCCCAACCCACAACCGAAAAATATAAAAATGGAAATTTATGTAGGGTTGAGGTCTCTTAGAACCCTTATACAAGACTTACGAAATACCGGAGAGCCCCGACGATTGTAACTAGCCACTTCCCTAGACACCATTGTATCTTCCATTGTAGATTCCCAGGGAAAATTAACTCACATTTATGATTATAAAGATAGAATATATGAATATTATAGTATGAGACTAGATAAAAACCAAGTTAGAGAACTAAACATTTCAAAAAAACAACTTATGACATTATTTATTGACCCAAGAACCGGGTTATAGCCACTAGTCACAAATAGATGCATTTGTATGGACTAGTGCACCTACCAACCATTTCTAGACATTTGGATGGATAGGTGGTTTATGGTATTTGAAAAACCTCCCTACAATAATAGGGAGGTGCCTCTATATTTCCTTAGAAAATTACGGGGAAAGTTTATTTTAGGTCACCATGACAACTACTTTGACATTGGTGAATTCTAGGAGATGGGTCGTGGGTATGCGCATGATAGAAAAATGCTAGTAACGATCCATTTCTAATTCCTTGTCTCCTAGGAAAAGGCCTAACCCCCCTACCTAACATCCTCCTATAGAAGAAAGCATCATCCATATGTAGACAACCATATCCACCTTGAACCCTAGCATAGTGCAACACAACACAATCATAACATTATTTCAACAAGAGTGACCTTCAAGTGATGTTAGGGGAGGGGTTGGACCTTTAATCCATGTAGTATAGTTCGACCAAGAGAGGGCACATGGATAGACTAGGTGTTCCCATCCTAGTTCATGTAACCATCACAGATGCTCGAGATGTAGGACAACTTGTTATGGGCCAATGTAAGCAACTAGAAATGATAGTTTCATGGAGAAGGTTAGTATCTTGACCATCTTTATATTCGTCATTGATTATGTGTGTGTGTGTGTGTGTGTGTGTGTTTTACTATATCTAATTATATGATGTTTGAAATTGCTACACTTTGATAACATACCCTTGATGGTAGAAGATACATCAATGTAATTTTATACAACATATGCAACAATATAAACAACCTTGTTCTTCGATGTACATCACATTTAGGTATGGTGGAATGAGTGATTCATGAATTAAAATGGTCCTTCCTAACAAAATTTGTCACGTATTTTTAGTCCATGTTCTAGATTATTTTAGTTTGAATGTGCATGTGTTGCAGAGTGAATGCTAACTTGATATTGCTTAAACAAGTATGCACTTCCAATTTGTTGCAATAGATATATTATTGGGTATAATTGCTGCACTTATTTAATATTGTCAAAGTTCCTTGTGAGAGTTGATATGTAGGTTCAATATCTAGAAGTATGTATTGCATGTTCTTTTAATTGCACCTGTAGTGAGTTTCCAATTTCACCAGTATAGAATTATCCATATGAACGTGAGATTTTATAGACATATTTCAAGTTCTTAATATCTAATGAGCCCTTCACCGAGTCTACCAATATTCTATTTGTGTTCATGGGAGTGAAGGCTATCATGATGTTCCTACTTCTTAGTATTTTCCCAATTTGATTTGTGGTACCTTTGATGTATGAAAATGTGAGTTTTTGGATATTCACCTTCCTATGGAAGTCTCTTATGTTCATTTCTTTGTGTATTCCCTTTCCAATCTACCAATCATTGTAACCATTCATTCAAAAGACCATACAAAGTTTATCTAGTTCATATTTCAAGTGTTTTGCATCTCGAGATTATTGTGGCCCTTATGACAAGGATGTGAATGATTCTTACTTTTTGAGCTGGGTGGTGATGATAGTCTACATAAAGGTATCTCTCTATGCATGAATTCCCTTGTAGACTTGATACCCGAGTCTCCCATCAATCTTCTTGTTGAGCATTACATCCAAAAATTAGAATTGGTTGTCCCTTTCTATCTTAATGGTGAATTTGAAGTGCTATGATAAACTATTGATTTGATTGAAGAACCCTTCAAGATCATTTCTAACATGCCCCCATTTGGTGAAGATATCATCCACACATCATTTCCATACTCCTATGGTAAGTGGAAAGGAGTTTAAATGTAACGTCCCCAACCACCAATAGGCCGGGCAACATCACTAAGTAAACATCTTTTGATTTGATACCAATTTGTAACATCCCCAGCCACCAACATGATGGGTAATGTCACCTCAGACATAGATATTTTATGGAAATATTCACATATAAACTTAACAAGAAATGAAAGAGATAATATGGAAACATACATGCAATGAAACACATGATATTATTACAAGAATCACAAACATGCACTTAAATACATCATTTAACCATTAATCATAGAAAATATACTTATCTCTTAATTGAAGTACACCAACTGCGTGCAGACCTTCCATGAACCTCCCACCTTTAGACCACGCTGCTCATCACTCTAAGCAGTGGGTCACCCTCGAGATGGGACTAAACTCCACAGGGCAAGGGATTCCTAGGCTAGGGAGGGACAACAAGAATTTGCACAGTACAACATGAAGGATTTCCTCCAAGGAGCCACTTACGCCCACCGCTCACAGACTCTCATTCTACACATGCCTGTCCCACTTGAGGAGTATACACCTTCACTATCACACAACCCATCAACTTCTCTACCTCCATTTTCGGGGCTTCAACAACATGCCATACATAATTCTTAGATCTCTGTAGCTGCTACTAGACTCCCTCCAGGAGAACTCACTTCCTCAGCACACTCTCTCACTTGGAGAGAGTTTCTCACAGGTTTGACAAATTTCTTCTTCGATCCACGCTCTTTCACCTAGGGAGAGTTTTTCACAGGCTAACAACATGCCTCTTCTATCCACAGGCTTGAAAACCCGCTTCTCCACTCCCTCTCCTCAACACACAAGCATGGTGATGGAAACAACAGAAACTAGATGTGGGAACAGTGATGACAGAACAATACGTAGGAAACCCACAAGGTACAAGTGCAGTAAGGGTATCAATTCAGCTTGTTATAGAGGTTCAAGTGGTTGGGGAAATTCAATAATGGCATTCCAGGGTTCCCATGTACTTGCTGGGTGCACTGGTGCAAAATGGAAAAAGGATCCAAAAACAGTAAGAATTCCCACTTATATTTGCATGTTCCTGGGATGACACATGGGGCTCATGGAGTTCGTTCCTCTCCACTTGGAGTTCATTCCTTTTTCCCAATGGAACTTAGGATATCAGGGTTTATTTCCCAACTTTATTATTTTCAGGAAATACATTATAATATTCCCTTGGGTTAATCCCTCAAGCTTATCCCCTTTCTCCTAGCCTCTCAACCCCCTTCTCTTACCCATCCTAGTGGAGCTTAGTTCCCCATAACTCTTTCTTCATGGTCAGTCTACACACAACGATGTTGTTATATTAATAATTATGAATACTTACATGTACAAAATAGGCTCAGGACCTTTAACATCTATGCTCTCTGTAAGAACATAATCCTCCTATCTTATAACACTTGGCTCACCAGCCTACAAAACATGTTAAAATTCATAATTACAACCGGGGCTTGGCCTTGGGATATTACAATCCCCTCCCCTTATTTTTGCACTTTCATAAGTGCAACTTAGTTACACAACATCAAAAAGATTTTCAAAATATTAAAAAAGATGCGGGTATTCTGCCCGCATATCATCTTTGTTCTCCCATGTTGCATCCTCGGGACCATACCAGGTCCATTGGACCTTTACAAGCCCTGTGGCTTGATTCCAGAGCTTCTTTCTCTTCCGGTCTAGTATGCAGACTGGATGCACTTGTAAAGCGCCTTCTTGATCCACCTGAATCACATTCCAATCAATCACATGATTAGCATCATGTATATATTTATTGAGCAATGAGACATGAAATACATTATGAATAGTCGTGCATGCAGGCAATGCAAGCATATAAGATACTGGTCCTATCCTTTCTATAATTTCAAATGGTCCACAATATCTAGCTGCCAACCTGGAATAGTTTCCCAGCTCTAGGGAACTTCTGTTGGCTTTCAACTTCAAGGAAACATGATCACCCACTTTAAACTCCCTGTGGGTTCTACCTTTGTCAGAATAGATTTTTTGCCTATCTTGGGAAGCCGTCAAATTCTGCTTTATCTTTAACAATTTCTCTTCCATTTCCCTTAGAAACTCTGGCCCAATTATTTCTCTATCAGCTGGGTTGTCCCATCTTATTGGTGTGTTGCACTTTCTACCATAAAGTGCCTCAAATGGGCTCATCTTCAGTGATGCTTGGTACCCATTGTTGTAAGAAAACTCTACCAAGTGTAGGTAGTATTCCCATCTGGATGGTTTGTCCATCACATAAATTCTTAAAATAACTTCTATCACTTTATTTACTCTTTTTGTTTGTCCATCAGAGTCAGGATGATAGGCTGTGCTGAAGTTCAGGTTCATTTCGAACCCCTTCAATAATCCTCTCCAAATATTTGAGGTAAATTTTAGGTCTATATCAAACAAAATTGTCTTGGGAATACCGTGCAATCGTGCTACTTCCCTCATATAAATATCAACAACATTAATTTCCTTGTGAGTAGTCTTCAATGGAATAAAATAGGCATCTTTCATAAGCTTATCCACCACCACCATGATGGAATCATGTTGCTTGTTTGTTCTAGGTAATCATGTGATGAAATCCATTGTCACCAGTTCCCACTTCCACTGAGGGATGGGTAATGGCTGTAGCAACCCAACTGGGTGTCTATGCTCATCTTTGACCCTTTGACACTCCACACATTTGGCGATGTACTCTGCAATTTATTTCTTCATGCCTGACCAATAGTGATGGCTCTTGACTGCTGCTATTGTTTTCTGATATCCAGGGTGCCTAGCATAAGGCACATTATGCATCTCTTTCAAGATCATACTCCTCAATTCGTGAGAAATGGGTACATAAATTATATTCTTGTACATGAGTATTCCATCAAATTCCAATCTATAATATTCTATTTTCTGTAGCATCTTACCTAGTTGTCACTTTGTTACCATTTCCACATATTGCAAATCTTCTTTTGATGCTTCCAAAATTATGTCTTTAAGATCAGTTTGATACATGCTGATGGCTGTAGCATGTATTTCTTGCACTCTCCTGTTGAGTACATCAACCACTTTGTTCTCCTTTCCTTTGATGTGCTTGATATCAAAGTCATACTCACAGAGGAATGCAAACCATCTGCTCTGCATGGAATTTAAATTAGGCTCATCAAACAAATATTTCAGACCATTATGGTCTGTCCTCAGCTCAAACCTCTATCCCATGAGGCAATGTCTCCATTTGATTAAAGCATGTACTATGACTGCCAACTCAAAATCATGAGTGGCGTAGAGCCTTTCATTCTCTTTCAATTTACTCGATTCAAAACATTTCACAAACCCATTATGACGGAGGACTCCCCCAGTCCTTCTTTGCATGCATCTGTGAAAACCACAAACTCTTCATTTGGATCTACAATCTTGAGAATTGGAGAGATGGTTAACAACTGCTTCAATTACTAGAAGCTCTTTTCACATACTTCTGTCCATTGAAACTTTACCCCTTTTCTTTGTAAGGAAGTGATTGGGTGAGAAATCCTCAAAAAACCTGCAATGAATCTCCTGTAGTAGCGAGCGAGACCCATGAAGGATCTGAATTCTATCACATTCTTAGGTGTTGCCCACCCTTTAATGACTTCAATCTTTTCAGGGTCTACTTATATTCCCTCTTCGGATATTATATGTCGCAAATAGTGAATTGGATTTTGGTAAAATGAGAACTTGCTCAATTTATCAAACAGTTGGTGCTCTCTTAGCACCTGTAACACCATCCTCAAGTGATTCTTGTTCTCTTCTTCTGTCTTGGAATATACAAGGATGTCATCCAAAAATACAATGAAAAACTTGTTTAAATATTCTCATAAAGCATCATTCATTAAGCACATGAAAACAAATGGTGCATTTGATAATCCAAATGGCACCACTCTAAACTCACAATGACCATACCTTGTCCTGAAGGTGATCTTGTTGATTTCTTCATCTTTAATCCTTACCTGAGATCTATCTTTGAAAATATCCTTTCATCCTTCAATTGATCGAAAAGATCATCAATCCTTGGCAGATGAAACTTGTTCTTTATAGTTACTTTGTTTAACTACCTGAAGTCAATGCACAATATCAAGGTCCCATATTTTTTATTCAAAAATAATACTGGGGCACCCCAAGGTGACAAACTTGGGAAAATGTACCCTTTCTTTAAAAAATCTTCAAGCTGCATTTGCAGTGCTTTTAGTTCTGGTGTGCTCATCCGGTAGGGAGTCTTTGATACTGGAGTTGCCCCATGCATCAAATTTATAGATAAATCAATATCTCTCTTTGGGGGTATCCCTGGTATCTCCTTGAACATCGTCAAAATTTTGGAACCTTATCCTTAGGTGATTCATCCATATGGGCTGCAAATGTTTGACATCCCTTCCTGTAACACTTCTTCAACTACATTGCTAAGATTTTCCAGACAGTAACTGCTCTGGGAATTCCTTGGACTATTCTCCGATTTCCTTCCTCATCCAAGTAAGTGAATTCCTTGTTATGAAAGTCTAATATGGCATGGTGTTAGTCCAACCAATCCATACCAATTAGGCAGTCGTATGATCCCAAAGGAAATATGTTCAAATATTCCTTGGTACTCAGTCCATTCATGCCCACTGGACATGATTTAACCAACTCAACCACCTTTCTCTTGGCTCCTGTAGCCAACTGCACTAGCCAAGATTTCCCATGCTTGCTTCTTGGAAATTGAAGTCTTTCCACTACCTTAGGATCTATATAGTTATGACTAGACCCTGAATCAATTAAAATAATAAATGCATGGTTATTGATCATACCTTTGACTTCAATCATGTGTCATTGAAACTCAACTTGCTTGTTGTCTAGGGCCACATAGATCCTTGGTACTCTTCTACCCATGTCCTCCATTGTTTCTTCTTGCTGGACATTGTGAAAAACTCTCACTTTGCCACTTCTGTGAGGGAAATATCTATACTCATGATCTCTTTTACAACCCCAATATTGCATATGTGTCTTCCTTGGCCTTTTCCCACCTACTTCATCCATCCCGGGCTCTCTCAAAACTGGCTTTCCTTGAGGACTATTTCTAAAAAATGGTGGCTTTTTCCCCTTCTACCTCTGCTCCCTCTTGTCTTCCCAAGCTCTTTGGAAAGTAGGCTTCCCTTTATGATGATCATATAAACAATTTTCCTTCCTTATGGTTTCTTCCATAGTTTTAGGATCATCATACTGAATTTTGTCACTGATAAAAGATGGCAGCCCACTTAGATCTCTAGATCTTGATTGTCTCATCCTTAATGAAGGAGACATACTTCAACAACTCTAGAAATCTCCTTTCATATTCATCTATAGTCATGCTTCCCAATTTAAGTTCAAATAAATCTTTCATCTTTTTGTCATAGTATCTCTTGGTTGAGTACTTCTTTTCAAAATGTCTCTTGAATTCCTTCCATGTCACATTCTTCTCTTTGATGTGTCGCACTTGCACAAGCTGATCCCACCACATGAATTCCTTTCCTTTCATCTGATAGATTGTGATACTTTCTTCGGCATGAGAGGAATAATTATACAATTGGAAATATTTCCTCATGCCAAGTAGCCATGTCTCAACATCTTCATATTTCTAGTGCTCTCAATCAAAAGTAGGAGGTTTGATCTTATGCATTTCACCCTTTAGTTCATCCACTTCAGATACCCTATGCTTTCTGGTAGGAGGTGAAATTGAAATGTTGTGTGACCTCCTTTTGGAATTCCTTTGAAAGTGCTGGTGATATATGTTACCACTTCTTTCCTCATCAGGGGACCCATGGCTCCTTGATTTGCTGGATCCACTTTCCTTATCCAACTTATTTTCAATTCTTTACAGGATCCGCATTAACTTCATATTTAAGTCTTCCTGTTGGTCCTTGGCTCTCTTAATACTTTCGTTATCTTCCTGGTGAATTTGGATATCTTTTTGCAAATTTTTAATGATTTTCATCATGCCCATGTATTTATATATTTCATCTCCATGCCCATTGGAGTTTTTCCCTTCAACTCCCAAATGGACATCCATTCCTCTAACTTCATCCTCTTGACTATAAGCGTCCCATGCCTCCATTTCTCAGTAGTATGTGACAATCTTGTTTGGTTATGACAATTTCTAACTCTGGAAAATGTGCAGTCAACCGAATTTTGTTAGACTATAAGTCTTTGATAATTTTCCAGAATAACATAAACCAATCTGATTCAACAAAAAAATATCAAACTCCATTTTCTTCGGGTCTTGGGTTGATCAAGAATACCCATGGCTCTATCTCCAAGCCATGTTATGTTCTACAATTCACTTTCGGGTGCTAGCCCCTTTTTCTTCATCCCTTAACTCGCATGTGACCACGACTGTGATCAAGTGCTAATAGTTGGGTTCTTATCCAGAGACTTGAAACTTTGGGGGTTTGGAGCTTCGTAGTTTTCCTTTTTAACACATCACAAACATCACGAAACATTTAATTGACAAACTCACGAATGACGATGGATCTATGATCCACATTTCCTTTTTAGGTCTATGGTGGATAAGAGCTTTGGGACTCTGGGTTTTGACGGTTTCCAAAGCACATCACAAAACATCTCCCAGAGTGTTGCATTGGTGAACTCACAAAGTGGGGTGGATCAATGGTCCTTGGCTTCCCAACATCCAACGACTAATATTTACTATGGAACTCCGGGCTTCAGAAGTTCCGGAGTGTCCATACTCTCAATCCTTCGAGAGTGCCAAGTCTCTCAACTGCTGCATTTTTTTCCAAGTACAAAGTCATATGACACATGACATGCATAAGGAGATCCATGTCACCTAGGTGACTTCATCATTCCACGTCACATCCGCTGCTTTGGGACTTCGAAGGATTTCACATCTGCACACCTAAAACTCCCTAACCGCGAATCTCTGAATACTTCTACGTCACCCCCGATGATGTCATCACATCATGTCACTTCGGCGCTACATGAATTCATTGGTTTATTCCTCCCACTCAATCATGAACCATTTCTTCCGGAGTGTCAAGTATCTGGAGCTTGGGATCTGACGCCATGCATCCCCTATGACCAACGATTGAGATTAATTCTGGCCTTCGGGATTTCTCTAATCAATGCTAACTGTAACACCTTTCCTCTGGAGTACCAAGTCTCCAGACTTCACGATCTAGCACCACGCATCTACTGGGGTCAAGTTATCGTGGGCCCGGTCTAGTTAAATTCTTCACCAAGGTTTTAACTACTCTATGTATTCATTAGGGGCCCCACTATCCATGCTCAAGAGGTAAAATACTAGAATAGGACGCATGGCCCTATATGACGGGGGACACATGTCACATTGTAACTGGAATTTCTATCTTCCAAAGGTTATTAATTCATTGAAACGTGTCACACATCCCATGTGTCCACATCATCCTTGGTGATGTTAGTAGGCCACGTCACTTCGAGACTTTAGACTTCAGGGATTCAGGAGATTCCACACTAGCACACTCCAATTCTCCTGAACCCCAAACTCTGAATAAGGTGATATTCTGGCACATGTATCCTTTTATGAATGGTCTGTATGAACTCTGGACTTCGGGACTTCGAGAGTTTTCACTCTATCACACCTTGTTTCTCTTGAATGCCGAATTCATGAACAAGCCAATCTGTCGACACGTGTTTCTTTTGACAAACGGTCCAGATTAACTCCAGACTTCCGGTCTTTGGAACTTTTTTTCCGTAGAACACTTTGTTTCTCCCGAATGTCAAATTATTGAACAATCCAATCCCCTGAAACGTGTCTCTTTCGATGAACGGTCTAGATTAACTTTCAACTTCAAGACTTCGAGACTTTGGGGATTCGTGACTTTTCACCTTAGCACACTTTGCTTCTCCCAAATGTTGAATTCTCGAACAAGCCAATATGCTGACATGTGTCCCTTTTGATGAACGGTCTTGATTAACTCTGGACTTCAGGACTTCGGGCTTTGACCCCTTTTTTGTATAAAACATAGACTTCACTGAAGTCATGAAGTCCGAAGGACTTGGAGGTTCAATCCTATGCAACTTTTTCCATATCTGATGGCTGGAAAAAGTTGACCTTTCCCCTGCGCAGATCTTATGCCCCAAATTCAAACTTTGCAGCCCAACACAACGGTTTTTGTGGCTTCTTTCTCTTTTACCATTCCATAAACCATTATACCTCCTAAGCTTCATAACATGACCAAGGTATTCTCTTGGCACCCAGGGATGCTCTTAACTCATATTTTGTCCGTTTTGACAATAATTCACTCTGAAACCTTTGTTTCATTAACCACTTACATGACCCATCCAGGCTCAGTGTTGAAACCATCGGCTCTGATACCATTTTGTAATGTCCCCAACCACCAAAAGGCTGGGCAACATTACTGAGTAAACATCTTTTTCTCTGATATAAATTTGTAACATCCCCAGCCACCAACAGGTTGGGTAACGTCACCTTAGACAGAGCTCTTTTGTGGAAATATTCACATATAAAATTAACAATACATAAAAGAGATAATATGGAAACATACATGTAGCGGAACACATGATATTATTACAAGAATCACAGGCATGCACTTAAATACATCATTTAACCATTAAGCACAAAAAATATACTTATCACTTAATTGAAGTCCACCAACTACGTGTAGACCTTCCATGAACCTCCCATCCTTAGACCACGCTGCTCATCACTCTCAATAGTGGGTCACCCCCAAGATGGGACTAAAATCCATCGAGAAAGGGATTCCTAGGCTAGGCAGGGACAACAGAAAGATGCACAGTAAAAAAGGAAGGATTTCCTCCAAGGATCCGATTATGCGCACTGCTCGCAGACTCTCATTCCCCACATGTATGTCCACCCCAGGAGTATACACCTTCACTATTGTACAGTCCATCAACTTCTCTACCTCCCTTTCAAGGGCTTCAACAATAGGTCTGACAAAATTCTTAGAGCTCTGTAGCTACTACTGGACTCCCTCTAGGAGAACTCACTTCCTCAGCACACTCTCTCACCTGGAGAGAGTTGCTCACAGGTATGACAACCTATTTATTCTATCCACACTCTCTCACCTGGGGAGAGTTGTTCACAAGCCTAACAACCTACCTCTTCTATTGACGGGCCTAACAACCCGCTTCTCCACTTTTTCTCCTCAACACATGAGCATGGTGATGGAAACAACATAAAATGGACGTGGGAACGATAATGATGGATAAATACATAGGAAAACTGCAAGGTACAGGTGCAACAAGGGTACAATTCATCTTGTTATAGAGGTTCAAGTGGTTGGGGAAATTAAACAATGGCGTTCCAAGGTTCCCGTGTGTTTGTTGGGTGCGCTGGTACAAAATGGCAAAAGGATCCAAAAACAGTAAGAATTCCCACTTATATTTGCATGTGCATGGGTTGACACATGGTGCTCATGAAGTGTATTCCTCTCCACTTGGAGTTTGTTCCCTTTTCCCAAAGGAACTTAGGATATCAGGGTTTATTTCCCAACTTTATTATTTTTAGGAAATACATTATAATATTCCCTTGGGTTAAGCCCTCAATCTTATCCCCTTTCTCCTAGCCTCTCATCCCCCTTCCCTTACCCAACCTAGTGGAGCTTGGTCCCCCATAACTGTTTCTTTGTGGTTGGTCTACACACAACGATGTTGTTATATTAATAATTATGAATACTTACATGTACAAAAAAATATCCTGGCCTTTAACATTTAGGCTCTCTGGCCTAATAAGCACATAAGCCTCTTAGCTGATAACACTTGGCTCACCAGCCTTCAAAACATGTTACAATTCATAATTACAACCGGGGCTCGGCCTTGGGATATTACATTAAATACCTTACTTCAAATTGCTCCATGTATATGTTTCCAACTACTGGTGATAGTGGGGACCTATCTCTATGCCATAAATTTGCTCATACATATTTCCTTTGTAGTTGAAATATGCTAACTTAAGGCATATTCTTCACCAATTTAGCAGTTTCAATGGCTATGATGTCTTCTATGAAATTATTGGTATGGTCCACTAGGACCTTGGTGCATAGACACACACTGTCAAAGCTTACTAGAATTTCATCATATTCTACATTTTGTATTTTGATACATTTTACAAAGGATGATGATTCCTTTAAAAAGTGTTTGTATTTCCAAATGGGAGGATCAATAACTTAGTAAGAAATGTTTCCAGAGAGTAAGTCAAATATCCTATAATTTTTATAGTTGGTATTAAGGTGATTCCATCTTTTTGAATATTGGGTGCACCATATATTTGATGCATGATGAAATTATTTGGAGGGACCTTCTTATTAATTGATTCAATAAGGGATGAACAATTGATCAATGTGGACAATACACACCACTAGTTTGTTCCCAGGGTCTTTATTGATTACTCTATAGCTTCCACATGTGAGATTCTCCATTAGTTTTTTATGGTAATCTATCTCATCCATTATAATAGTGACATTCCCCTTGCTAGCCTTGGGTATATTAATGTATTTATAATTTCTCAAATCCCACAGATTGTTTCTACCATCATTAGACACATTTTGTTTTGGTGGTTTAGAGTATCTTAGCACTACCATGCATTTCTACCTAAACACTTCAACATTTTATATTTTTTTTTATATGAGGAAAGGTTCAATGTTGCACACCAACTCTTCCACAAGTATATTTTTTAGGACTACCACAAAAATCAATCATTTCTATAAACTATTGTGTATTAGTGTGTTGAACGTGACCTTTGATAAATTCACAACTATTTTCTTATTCTTTAGCAATCTCATTGATCTACTACTATTCTGATATGTGTATAAGATAGTTGTTGTGTTTCTATAGAATGTTTATGATAAATAAAATATAATGTTGTTGTGTTTCTATAAGTTGCGGTTTCACATAGTGAGGAACCATGTCCATCTAGAATGAATATATCACCCCCTTCCTAGGAATCGTGTGTGGAGTGAAATCTTGTTTAAATGTGAAATTTGTTATCTTATTTTGGTTGAGTTTGACATTTTTGTAATAGTAAAAATATTATACATGTGTATGTAGGTTGGTTAATTGATTTCCATGTCATTAGTACCATTATCATACCATTTACCACTACCCACATTCCTCCCATCATTTGTCCCAGGCTATAGGGAAAGTACAATCCTTGGCAACCCTGCCCTAGCTCTTCAGACACCACTTCCCCTCCCCAGGGTACTTCCATCCCCCATACAATATTTTGGCATTTATCACTTCCCATCACCACAAACTTTTTCATTGCATCCATCCTTAATGACTACACTTGTATGCCACCGAACAATATGTTGTGTTGCATCCTACATCATTCCATCCACTGTGGTGACACCACTTCACCCTCATGCATACCCATATCCATCATCTAATGTGGATACCATAGTTTATGTGACAACAGATGTTTCCTCAGAGAATATTGTACATCTGAGTGATACACCTACTAGCTAATCTCCATCATTGCATAAGTTATTCACTGTGATATCATTCGTTGATGAATTATTTATGTATTATGAATGTAATTGATTTTATGAATTTTTGGTTAAATTTCATGCTTTAAATATTCTAGCTACTGTAGGAAGACATAACAGAGAGGTTATGGTCATGAAGGAGGGAAACACCCTTGTCACTGACAATATCATCCACAATGAGTTTTATTGGATTGAATTATAAAGTATCATTTTCTAAGTGTGTTAATTCATTGTGGAAAAATAATTATAATCTAATGTTAGTTCTTTGTCCATCCTTCAGAGATATGAAACAAACCTAGATGTGAAAATAGTTGATCTCTTGCTTTCAGTAAGAGGAGAAATATCAAGTTCTAGGATGCACCTGATAGTGGTGAGGATAGTTGTCATCCATGAGTGACCATTGAGTGTCATTTTGTAAAACAATGTATAGTTGAGCCACTTGTGTGTGTGTGTGTGTGTAATTGGGTGGGTTAACTTGAGTGGTTCAGTGTTGTGGTTATTATGAATGAGGTCTTGGGGTCAAATCATCGATAAATTATTGTTTCTCTTGATAATATTCACCCTGTTTACCATTCAAAAAATGTGGGGAAGTACTCAGGGGTTTCCCATGATTTATTCCATCAGAAATATATATATATATATATATATATATATATATATATAGATGGCACGTGTTTTATTAATTGAAGCATTTGTTTATTTGATTTTGATGAATGATTATGATGATGATTTACCCCTATCAATCTACAAACATAATAAGTATCAACTCATCTAATTAATATCATCATGTTAATAGATTGTCCATTGGGTAACCCTACTTGGAAACAAGACATTAGTTGATATATGTTAAACCAACTATGTTAGAAATCATTTTGTAGCTTAATGCAATTTCCATCTTGTATGTGTAACATTGAACATTAGTATTGAGAATTGAAGAAATCGTATTATGTATGCGTATTGGTTAATATGCTTATTTGGTTAATGCCAGGTATTGAGAATTAAAGAAATCATATTATGTATTCTTATTTGGTTAATATAAATCACTCATTTCATTAATTATTATCGTGTGTGAGTGAAGTGATTGAATGTAGAAATGCCATCATTATTACTACCATATAACAATAGTTTTACTTTTGGTATTATGTATACATTTGTTTAAATCATGGAAATATTTATGCCACATTTCAATTGCAATAATATTGATATATCTTAAGAAAATTCAAGAATTGAGGATTTAAAAGATCTATAAAGCAAACTCTTAAATTATGTGTAATGCATGCACCACTACTTATGTACACTTCAACCTGATGATGATGTTATTGAAGGTTCATTACATCCATTATCCTATTAAGTTTCACATATGTTCAATGTCATATTCCTCAAATGGGCATAAATGAAACGTAATTTAGGTTGAGTAATTTCCACTAATTGTTTAAGGTCTTGAAATCCTTGAAATTCGATTAATTTAAAATATTAAATCCATCATACAAACATGCTTTATCATTAGAGTGGTTGGGTAAGACTTCCTATGTCTTAATATTCTTGTTGATGGTATACTTAAGAGACCAAACTTGATGAAGTCCCAACTTATCCCACATAATTAATTTGACCAAACAACTATCCAAAATCATTCAAATTGGAAATCATCCTATAGTTATATGTGAAAGATTCTCCCATAACCAATGCTAGAGTGGGAAGTATCCTAAAACAAGTCCACTTGGTGGTGTTTAACACCAATGATCTAATTGCATATATGTGTATTTCACACTAGAATACAACCATATTGGTTTTCGTTTCTACATAGTGGGTTAGCATGTATAGGGAGATAAATTTGGTTTTACCACTTTTCAAAGGTATTTTTTAAACATTTTAACTAATTTCCTCTCAACATTATCCTCCTCTTTTATTTTATACAAGTGATGCATTTGATCACATACTCATTGTACAAGGACCCACCCTTTAAATTACTTACTTTCATTTAGTCCTCGAAATTAGTGTTATTTAGATTCAACATAAGTAGGTAGAATGAGAGGTCCCAAGTATTAATGATAGACTTATATCGGTTGTATACCATCTTAGATTATCCCTCACCATTTTTGGTAATATTGGGATTTTAGGAACGTGAGTTGTTCTCATAACGACCCTTAACCATGGTGAAACCAATGAAAAAGAAATAAACAACCAATGCTCAACATGTTTGTGAACATGATTAATGAAATACCCAAGCACGAGTTTCAATTCAACAATGTACTATTTGTTAAAACTATCTACTTCCTTCTACTATTAATACATAAAATAACATAATGAGCTTGTGTATGGGAAATGTGATGTTTGATGTACAACTTCGACAATTTCAAGTTCTCAAGTGAAGTATGCATGTTCAAGCATTGATTGTTTTTCTTGATCCATTTCCTCTTTATCTTTCAAATATCTGGTGTATGGATGGATTTAAATGTATCTTTCTTTCTCACTCACAAATATGAAATACAAACTTATACTAGAAAATGAAAAGAGGATGGAAAAAACAAGTAAATAATGATGGAAAAACCAATACTCTAGCATTAATCTCCAAATATTTCATATTTTCTAGACACACTCTTATGGATGGAAATTTCATTGTAAAAAGCTACACTCAATCTGTTAGGATATTTAGCCACTTAGTAGTTAGTTAGGATCAACTTGGTCTAATGTGTCTTTAGGTAAAAGTTTGCTTCTAACTGTGTTTCTTTAGTATGCATTGGTATGCATTTGTAGTTATGTAATATGACGATCATGATATGTTCTAGACATAGACTTATCCAACGAATCATATTCTCCTCGATATTAATGAATACATTGATACATGGATTGACACCCCATTGGTCCATGATCTCTATTTAAATATCATGGAGGGTTTTTTGCTAATGGTTGATTGTGAGAAAATCTCTTTTAAAATATTTTTCTTTTTCATTTATATATTTCCTCAAGTGGCCATGTTGGTTGGGGTCGTGGATGGTTTCCCTCTTCAATGTTTTTAACCATGTAAACACATCGTTGTGTTTATCTTTGATCTAGTTGTGTGACTAGTTACTGAAGATGTTTGTCCTCTATTGGAATACCCTGTTTTTTCAAACATGGTATATGTAATGTCCCCCTCCTCTTGATAGAGGCTTGGAGAGACTCAGGAGTCTAGAGGTCCCCTTTATACTATAGTCTCATGAGAAAAATGGTACTAAGAGGCACCAAATTAATCACTATGAGGATAAATGTTATATTATTAAACCGACTTTGGGAAAAAAGGAAAAAATAAGTTAAGTGACTAATATGAGGAAAAGTGAAGAAAATGACTTTAGAATCCAAGATAATAATTTAAGTGAAAATTAGACACTAGAGTATACAATAAAAAAGAGGGAACCTCTCTCCTCACCCTTGTCATTTTTACACTTTACATCTTGAGTTCTTCAACTTAGATGTTTTGAGGGTTTTGGGAGAACAAACCCTAGAGACCAGCGAGGAGGTGAAATATCCCTTTGTTGCTAGTCCAAGCTTGGACAAGGAGGTGAAAGATTCCTCCTTCACCATTCTATTCAGCCACAGGTTAATATGTATAGTGGAAGAAGGAGATAGGGCACAATTCTAAAGGTTTTATGCAAGAGGGACGCATTGTTTGGAGGAGATTAGTTCGATTTGAGGAGAAGGATGGTGATCTAAGGAAAATATCTTATCTAGAGTGTTTTATTGGTCCATGGTGCCATTCCTCACCTTCTATTGGAGGATTTACCCTGTTTGTTATTTTATTATTTCCATGGAGTGAATTTCTGAAGAGGGGCACACTGTCCATTGAGGATATAGTGAGTTACAAGGCTAGATCTGAAGTTTTGGCAGTGGGATCTTTCCATTGGTATTCTACATCACTTGATATACAATTTGGCAGTGTTCTCTAGGGGTTTGGGGGATTTCTTGAGGGAGTTCGAATTTCTTAGGCGGCTACAACTAGTTTGGGAGCATCTCCTCTAGATTATAAGGCATTCAAACTTCAAGGGAAATAAATTGATCTTGTATGCACTTGGGTGCTACTACTAAAGACCTAGGAGGACTCAAATCATTATTTCATTATATCTTGGTGACATATTCAAATTATATTTCTTATTGTCTATTACATTATTCCACATATGTAGATCACATGTATGGAGGTCATCATATTATCTAAATAAAGGCCAGACCTGAAGTTTTTGAGCATTCTATTTTGTTATATTTCTTGTATCTTGTTATATCCATGTATTTTTGTGCTATATTCATTCTTAATATGCTATAAAACACAACCCAACATACCCAATGCAACTCCAATAATAAAAACCTTGAAAAACACTCAAATAATAGAAAAACAGGTTAGAAAATAACCTTGAGTTCCTAGCAAATCTGCTTGGGAAAATTTCAGTGGTATCAAAGCACAAATCCTCCCAAATTGTGGGGATTTCCGCATGCCTAAGTTTATAGGTATCTATATGGGAAGGAATAGAATACAGGATAAGGAACCTAAAGTAAAAATGGGTGAATTAGGGGATGAATGTGAGCAAGGAGTGCCAGAAGATCTAGTAGGGGTGGCTAAGGACTTAAAAAATTCCATAGACAATACCTAGTTTTCCCTACAAAATCATCTACAAGAAACATAGGAAACTATGCATATAGGATAGGGTAAGCTCAAGGAGCATTTGGAAAGAATGACAACCAACCAGGAGAAGATTGAACTTCTCCTTATGTAGATGAATCGTGGTAAGGATGGTCCAAATAATAGTGGAAACAAGGAGGTCAATGGATCACAAGGGGTAACTAGGCATCATATAGATACTGATCATCAATCACATACTAAGGGAGATAAATTATTTTGGGGAGCACCTTCCAAGGGTCCAAACATTAATAGAGCTACACGTAGACCCTACATGCCAACTTTCCTTGAATCAAAACAGGAGGACAATTATTTTCCAGAGGTAGAAGATAACTTTGAGGAGTACATAAGGGAGTATGCAACATTGAGCACAAGATTTAGGAGACAAGCCACATTGGATCAATATTGTGGTATAAAGTATAGGGGAAAGACTAGGAGCTATCACAAGGGAAACAATGCATTAGAGCGTAGAGTAGGGAAGATGGATATTCCTACCTTTGATGAGTTAGCCAAGACCTCTTCACAGGCTTGGGTTTAGAGGTTGGATGCCTATTTGTGGCTCAACCCCATGAGAGAGATGGATGCTATTAAGTTTGCCACTGTATACTTGGAAGGAAAGGCTCATCACTGGTGGTATCATGGCATGAATACCTTAGGACACAATCACATTACATCTTACCCATAATTCACACAAAGGCTTATTGACAAGTTTGATCAGGGAGATCCTCATCTACATTTTCGTGTACTCACTCAACTAAGGTATACAAGGTCACTAGAAACCTTTATAGAGGATTTCCATAGGGTGGCTGTAATGGTACCAGATGTGTCAAAATCTAGGTTACTGTTCTTTTATCTGAGGGGTTTATGGAACCCCTACGAGGTTGGTTTAATGCTTTCAAGACCAACAACCTACAAAAGGCTATTTGGAGGACCAGAGATTTGATGGGATCAACAAAAAAAACCAAGTTCACTCAAGGCCATGACTAACCCAATGAGTGAAGGATCAAATAGGAATGGATAAGGTTAAGGGAAGGATGGATTAAGATAATAGGATAGAGTTAAGGAGAAAACAACCATATTTTACATGCAAAGAACCTTGGGATCTAGGGAATAGATCTATGGGAAATGGAAAGTTTCACTATATTGAGGTGGTTTATGATAATGAGGAGGAATATGAGGTTGGCCATATTCAAAATATAGAGGCCAATCAACAAGTAGCATAAAATTCATAGAATGAAGGAGGATATGAATCCAATCTTGGTCAAGCAAGGGATACGAAGATCGCTATTGCATCCATTCACAGGGTCCCTAAGTACAATACTTTCATAATGAGAGGAGTTATCCAAGGGAAAAGGGTTTGTGTGCTCATAGATGGGGGAGCTTCACATAAATTCATTGATTTATAATTGGTAAAAAGAAGTCACATACCTACAGTAGAGTTTGAGGGGTTTCGTGTGGGGGTAGCAAGAGGTAACACTATTCCATGTGATAGGTATATTCCAGGGTTGAACATCACTTTGTGGAGGTATGACTTGGCATAAGAATTCTATGTGATGGACTTACAAGACACCAATTTTATACTGGGATTCTAGTGGCTTAGCACATTGGGGCCTATCACCACCAACTAAAAGACCATGAAAATGCCATTTAATGCGGAAAATGGAAAAAGGGTGAATTTAAAAGGTATGTCCGGAAATGCACCAAGGGTGGTTATAACCAAGCACATGGAGCCCATTTTCAAGAGGGAAGACATGCTTTATGCTGCAGAGTGTTTAGTATCAGTTCAGATAGACAAGGAAGGACATCCACAATACTCCCATGACATACAAAGAATAATTGATATTCATAAGAAGTTTTTTGAGCCTATTCCACTAGGGCAACCATCAGATAGAGGATTTGAACACATCATAGAGTTGGATGAGGGTGCCAAACATATTATCACCACACCTTATAGACATCCTAAGAAATACAAGGACGAGATAGAAAAATCCATCAAGGAATTGTTGGACATGGGCCACATTAGGCAAATATATAGCCCATTTGCATCCTCCATGGTATTGGTGAAGAAATTTTTTTATACTATGTGCATGTGCATTGATTATAGTGCCTTGAACAAGAAAACCATTAATAACATGCACCCCATTCCTCAGATAGATGAGCTATTGGATGAGTTGCATGGCTCAATCTACTTCACCAAGATTGAATTGCGCTTTGGTTATCATCAGGTCAAAATGAGGGAACAAGATGTGCCCAAGACAACCTTTAGATTCCATTATGGTCATTATGAGTTTTTTGTTATGCCTTTAGGGTTGACCAATGCGCCAACCACCTTTCAGTCATGCATGAATAATGTATTCAACAAATAGTTGAGGAAATTTCTACTAGTCTTCTTTGATGACTTGATTATCTACAATAGAACATGGTAAGACCACCTTAGGCACATGGAAGAAATATTAAGTGTCATGGAGAAACAATCCCTATTTGATAAATAATCAAAATGTGAGTTTGGGATGACTGAAGTGATTTATTTGGGACATATCATTGGAGAAAAAGGGGTACATGTGCACCAAGAAACAATCCAAGCCATACTTGATTGGCCAATACCCAAAAAAATTACAGAACTTAAGGGATTTGTTGGCATTTGCAGTTATTATAAGAGTTTTTTCAAGGGGTTCTCTCAGCTTTGCACAACATTGACATATTTGAATAGAAAGGGCGCATTCAAGTGGACCCATGAGGCAGAGATGATGTTTGAAAAGATGGAGAAGGTAATGAGCATTTATCCAGTTCTCTCTTTACTGAATTTTTCTCATCCATTCATTTTGGAGTGTGATGCATCAGGGTTGGGAATTGGAGTAGTTCTTATGCAGAATAGGAATATCATTTCCTATGAGAGACGAAATTTGAGAGGGCCTGAGTGTTGGTTGTGGAGCCTGATTATCTTCCTGATTCAGAGGTCCTTTCTTTCAGCCGTGTTTATACCCCATGAAGTATTTACAACCTAGAAGTATGTACACTCTTCCACACGGGAGAGTGTAGAGGGGAGGTACCCCCTCTGTGGGGTCTGGGGGAGCTATCCCCCCAGCTGGGGGGTCTGGGGGCAAGCGGGCCCCCAGTGGGGGTTGGGTGGTGAAGCCCCCGAAGGAAAAATTTCCTTGTAAATGTATATTGTAATTTCATTGTAAATCTGGACCGTTCATTATAAGGTCGCAACTCTAACAATAGAGATTATGTTAGGGTTTTTTTCCCTAGAAGGAAACCCTCTTTTATGAGGGAAATGTATTGCGGCTATGGTTGATGGTGAATACTGTATTATGACATAGGATACTGTGAGAGAAAGAAGAGGAAGTTACAATGGGTTTGTTGTAGTTTGTATCCCTTCATATGCTGGACAATAATAAAGGAAGGACATGGCAATTTCTCTAGTGGACGTAGCCCACACTGGGTGAACCATGTAAATATGTGTCTCTATTGTATTGTGTATCTTCTGTGTTTTGTTTCCACGTTTGTTTTATTTTATTTCTCCACGGTCCTGTTTTTCTAACAACTGGTATTAGAGGAAAGGTAACTTGCAGGAAAAGAAGGTTCCTGGTTCGAGTGGGAGCAATGTCGGAAGATGGAAAGTTTAGGGTTGAGAAATTTAACGGCCAAAACTACCAGTTATGGAAGATGCAGATGGAAGATTATTTATATTAGAAGGATGTATTCCTACCATTGGGTGGAGTAGCAAAGAATATGACGGCCATGAAGGATGAAGAATGGGAGATTCTTGATAGAAAGGCTCTAGGAACGATACGGCTGAGCCTGGCAGCGTCAGTGGCTTTCAATATTTACAAAGAAAAGACAATGAAGGGTTTGATGGATGCATTGGCCAAATTGTATGAAAAACCCTCGGTGTCCAATAAGGTATTTCTAATGAAGAGATTATTTAATATGAAGATGTCAGAAGGTGGGTCTGTTGCAGATCATTTAAATGAATTTAATACGGTTACTAATCAGCTAAGTTCTGTAAAAGGGGACTTTGATGATGAGGTCAGGGCTCTTCTAATCTTGTGCTCATTGCCAGAAAGATGGAACAGCTTGGTCATGGCTGTAAGTAACCCTGTCTCTGGTTCAAATACTTTAAAATTTGATGATGTTGTTGGTGTTATCCTTAGTGAGAAAATGCGACGGAAAAACACAGGTGAGACATCAGGTAATGCATTGAACATGGAGAATAGGGGAAGACAAAAGGATAGAGGAAAGTTCTCAGGGAACCACGAGAATTCTAGGAAGGGCAGATCCAAATCTAGACTTGGAAAGATAGAGTGTTGGAATTGTGGGAAGAAAGGACATCTGAAGAAAGATTGCAGAGCTCCAAATAAACAAAGAGATGGACAACAGGAGAGAAATCAAGAAGAAAATGTAACAGGTGATGTGTTACAAGATGCTTTGATTCTTTCTGTAGATAATATTTCTGAGTCTTGGGTAGTAGATTCAGGAGCTTCATTTCATGCCACACCCCA
>ML779058.1:2158136-2174247 GCA_009831015.1 Picea engelmannii | reverse complement strand
GAGGTATAATTACAAATAATGGCCTAAAGCTGACATAATTAAAATAACATTACTAATCTAAATTACAACTAATGGCCTAAAGCCGACATAAATAAAATAGCATTATTAATCTAATATGCCCCAATTAAGGGGTAATGAGCCAACATTAGGGCTTAACACTATAGGTGCATCGGGGACAAGGTCAAATGCAACTACAACTATGAAATCCTTATAACCATCATCAATTGTATCTTTAAAATATTCCTCAACAACATGATTTTCATCCTTACCATCAGGAGATAAATTTTCTTTCTACTGAATATGCTTCTCAAATACATCACAAAAATTTTCAAAAAGACTTTCAGTTGAAAATTTTTCTTTACAAAATATATTGAAAGCATTATGAAAACTTGCCAACGAGTTAATACTTGAAGCTGGAAGCGATCTTCACTAGTTGAGGGATTCTCCCTTCAATGAGTATCTGAAAATCTTGATCCTCACATCCTCATGCAAAATCTAATGTTCATGAATAAACTCATGAAAATCCAGTAGATGTTCGACCCAAACCTCCCAATCTTCTCCTTTAAATGTAGGAAGGACACCTTCCCATTCATCTCTGCTAAGCATTGGGTTTGGAAACCAACTACATATGAAATGTCACAAAAGGAAAACCTTTGAGCCAAATGGCTTCCATACTTGGATCCCTAGTGGAGTTGCCTATTGATCTTTAGAAAATGGAGTCACCATGGTGAAAGGTCTGCAGTCTGGCACATGTCCTCTTCTTGTTCACCATCAAGAAGCAGATCTGATCATTGTCGTTCTCCCAGGGAATATTTCTTCGTTGCTTTGTCCCCGACAATGACGCCAAAAGATGTTAGTCCCTAAAGTTTCACTTGACTGTGAGAGGGAAAGTTAGGGAATCATCGATTTATTGAAAAGTGTTTTGAAGGTTTTTATGGTTTGGTTTTTTGAATAAGGTGGTTGAAAACTGGCTCAAGGTTATAACATAACATGAAAATCAAAATAAGAGCGTAATATATACCATTGAATGGTTAACAAGTAGTCACATAGATAGATTAGACCAATAATAAAAAGAGAGGATGAAGCTTTCAGAATATCATAAAGAAACAAGACCATCAACTTGAAATCAAAACTTGAAAATAATTTCCACAACAAATTCTTTACTGTATTAATTAACAATCAAGAAACAAATGCATTACAGTCTAAATAATGAACTCAAGCATGAAGAAAGAAAAATATAGTAGAAAAGAGAGTCTAACCATCCATATGCCTTTGCTATTAAGTGTCAAAATGGAACATAAAGTCTTTACAAGGATTCACAAAACAAGTCTTCTAGATCTCCATTTTTTCGACCATTCGTAACTTCTCCTTCTACAGAGTTTATACAGAAACAATACATATGTATCAAGATCAAAAAGTAATGGATATGAAACCCTACTCATCTATATTTAGTTTCTTGTTTCAAATAATCAAGGAGAATATCCAATCTGATATCCAATTCAAATTGATGAGGTGCCTTGTGAACTATTGTCCATGAGATTTTTTAGGAAAATAAATTTGGTAAATTCCTGAAAAATAGGGTCCAACAATCTTTTCGTATCTCTTAAATGGTGATAGATGTGTAAACACTGAGAGATTTTTTTTTGAAGGGATGATTTCCCAACAAAAACCTCTTTGGGTTTCCAAAAATTCATCACCACCTGTTCTGCAAGCTCCCCCAAAACTGTTGACTAAAACAAGAAATTATTTATTATGAAATCGTAGAAAAGATAGGCCTCAAAGATAAATTAGAATCTCTTAAACTATGATAGCTTTGTAAAAAAAGAGAGAGGTTTTTGTGAAGGGGAATGTTACCAACAAAAACCTCTTTTTGTTTCAAGTAATTCATCTTCATATTTTCTTAAACCTCTCTTGAAGATAAATACTAAAATAGGCAGAAAAAACAAAGTATTTCCTATAGCTTTCTCAGAAAAGTAGGCCTGAAAGATAAATTCAAATATATTAAAATGTGATTGTTGTGTAAAAAATGAGAGAGGTTTTTGTGAAGGGGAATGTTCCCAACAAAAAATGTCTTTTGGTTTCAAGTAATTCATCTCCAGCTGTTCTGCAACCTCTCTTGAAGATAAAGACTATAACAGGTAAAAAAACAGAGTATTTCCTGTAGCTTTTCTGGTTCTGCAGAATAATAGCCTTTGTCATCAGAAAAAACTTCTTCATATTTTGATGATCTGGTGGTTTCTCTTGTTATATGTCTCGTAGAATACTGAGCAACTTATCTTCCTTTTCTTTGTATCTTCCCCAAGTTTTTTTCTTCTTTTGTTTTCCTATGTAATGGAAGCCTTTCTACGTTTTCTTTGACACCTGCTTTAGAGTCTTCAGAATGGTCTTCTATGACTATGAAATTTTCCTCTTTGATTGATGGGCCAAACATATCTTTGGAACTTAGCCTGTATTTGTTGGCAACTCTAGTAGAATTTCTCCTAGGTTTTTGAGACACAGGTGAAGATTTCTTCTTTTGCTTTTTGACTGCAACACCTTTCTTACTGGTTGCTAGTGATTTATGTTTGACTGTGGTTTTAACATTATAATCTTCATCTGAATCATCTTCCATTTTTATGTTTGCATCATAAAACATTTCGATCTTTGCATCGAGTTTGGGTCTCTTACCTCTGTTGATCATGGCTTCTTCCTGAATGTCATCTACAGGGGTATCATCAGGAATGTGCTGAATCTGCTTCTTTCTATTGCTGGTCTGATGTCTTGTAGATCCCCAGACCCTCGGGCCAAGATCCGCATAGGATCAATCTTCTTTGAATCCACATAGCTGAATTGGTTCTTTTGGGCCTTCATTGGAACCCCATGAATTCGATCCATAGGTCCTTCACGAAAAACCCCACCTGCACACAACATGCACCAGGGGTGAGTCTTCACCTCCTTCTCACCGAACCCGAAATAGAGTTCTCCCTCGATCGAAGGGTCTTGACTGTATCAGGATTTCAGTAACCAGGAGTTTGAAATGTAATGACCCAAACCAATGCCTCCTCTACTTTTCGAGCCCCGAAATGCCAAAATGCCGAAAAGGGGTGCTATTCCTCCGAATTCTTTCAGGATTTTGCGATATCGCGAGTGGGGACTCCACGTCTCCTGACTCCTGGCCTCTAGAACACATGGGTCCCAGAGTGTCGAAAAGGGATTTAACAGGATTTGACTCCTTCTTCCTTTCCCTTTCGAATCCCCAGTGTCCAAATCCCTGAACTCTGAAAATGGCTCAGATCTTTTCGGGATTTCGCGAACCAAGAGTTCATGATGCAGTGACTCCAAAACCACTCATCACTCCAATCCCTAAATTCTGATATGGGAATTCTCACATGAGATCCAACGACTCTCGATGAGTTGGATCAAATGGTCCAGATCCTTTTCAGAGTTTCATGAACCGTGACTTCACGATGCAGTGATTCCAAAATCACTTGCCGCTCCAAACCCCGAACTCCGAAATGCCAAAATGCTGAAATGGGCTCAACGACGGTTAACCCCTGACCAAACCTCGGTCCATGTGGCTGCTTCCTCCATGACCATGCCCTGCTCCAAGAACACGTTGTGTTTCACAACTTCGGGGTTTTTAATGCAAAGTGCCCCAGCTCCTTGTCATTGGGATTGCCGAAATGCCGAACCCTGAAATGCGAAAATGCTGAAATGCTAAAAGACACTCAACCTTAACCTTCTCACAGATTTGTGAGATTCGATGGTCCACAAGATTTTCGACACTTCTCCATGAAGCGTCTCTACCGTCCATTTCAGCTCTTCTCCTGTGCAACATCCCAAAGGTTAAACTCTGTGCGCCTTCCTCTGGATCCGATGGTTATCGGTCCTTTGCACTAGATCTAATGGCCCATATCTGTTTCTCTTCCTTGTGCGCTTTCCTCTGTGCATCTGGACATAGGCTTCAATGACCCAGATCTCATCTCTCCAGCTGATCTAATGGCGGATGTGCTCTACCTTGAGCATGCCCTTCTTCCCTTCCCTTGGAAGATATCTTGCTCTAAAATGCCTTGGCCTTTGCTTCCTCTTTGAGATTAATTCCTTGGATATCGCTTGTGTTCTAGGGACACTATCCTTCCTGAGATTTGTTCACTTTGAAACCTCAAAAGGTTTCTCGACCTCTGCACTCCTTGCAGGGTCCCTGCACACAATTGTGCTATCCATCCCGAGCTTTATTTACCCAAGCCTCTAGGGGACTCGCCCTTCTATGTCCTCAAAGGGAAATTTGGTGTCCTCCTTATGACCTTCTGCTCAAGCCTTCCTTGCTAGCTTAACAGAATATTCAGTAACTCTGTGAGTGTCTCTCTTTGACACTTCTCTTCCACAAAAAAACTCGAAAAGAGTCCTTCTGTGCACTCTATGCAACTGCTCGATGCCCTCCTGGAAGAGTTTCATAGAACTTCAGATGTTATGTCTTCCCTAAACTCGAAATAGAGTTCCTCCTGCACACTCCTTGCACTCGCTCGATGCTCTCCTGGCAGAGATCTAGAGAACCTTCAGTGATTCTGTTATCTTTGTACCTTCCTTTACACAGTCTTACTTCCAAGGTGTTCAACAACCTTGAGGTTTCTCCCCGGGTCTAATACTTCCTCTGGTATGCCCTCCTGGCACAACTCTGTCCAAATTCTGCAGAATTCAGAAGTGCACTCTATGCACTGGCTCAATGCATCCCGTGCATTTGCTCAATGCCCTCCTAGCAGAGCCTTTACAGAATTCTCAACAATTCTGCTTCTCCTCTCTGTGCTCTCCTCTGCACAGTTCTTCCTTCAGGGTGTTCAACAACCTTGAGGATTCTTTCTTGAGTTAATGACTTCAGCTAATGCACCCTCCTGGCACATCTTTGTCTGAAATTATGCAAAATTCAGAAGTGCACTCCTGCACTGGTTTTTAGAGACTACAGTACTCTGTCATGCACTCTTGCATGAAACCACAAAGAACCCAAACCTAAAAATCAAAGAACTCAAAATATAGGAAAATATATCTATCCTTGTATATGGAATTTAACATACATCTACAACATATCATCACACATAAAGACATTCATTCATGAACTCATAAACACATGAAGAACAACATGCAGGAAAACTGCTCTGTTTGTATTAATCAAGAATGCCTGATTACAATGTGTTCGAGCTCGGACTGAAACATAGTCTCGACTCTTCTCTTCTATCCAACCTATTCTCTCTATTCTTCTCTACCTGTCTATCAGCTAACTCCTATAGATACAAAGGATCTTTTTACAAAGGGGGGATCCTCAAGCTCTTCCCTCCATCCTCACCAACTCTCATTAATTTACATTCAATTACATTGAATGGATGTCTAGTCTGAATCGGATCTAGATCTTAGCCTTACAACCATTTAAGGCAACCTTTATCTAAATCCTGTGTACATGTATGGCTTTTGGCTCTTCAGCCTTACAACATTTAATACAATTTCAAAATTTGAAATTTGAAAGTGAGAGGGCTGTGCCTCTCCTCTCCATTGAACGTCTGTTGGTTGATTGGTGCTTGATGATGTGGTGTGATGCTCCTGCATCATACTCCTCTGCTGTGAAAAAATCATGAGCTCCTGCTCATGAGCTTCCCAGAATGGCTGTTGAAATCCACCTGAATCCCAAACAGTTCTTTGGAGTTGTCCATCTGCTCCTTTGCTTCGCTGCTGCTGTTGCTTCTGCCTCCCTACTGCTATGACAGGTTCTCCTCTGCTTAGCTCCCCTTTGCTAACCACTTCTATTGATCTGATCATCAGCCTTCTGATCTCCTCAATTATCTCGTCCAGCTGCTCCAATGGATGGCTCTTTGTATGCAGTCCTCCCTACTGCAATTCTTCCTCCTTATCACTGGGTAGATCTACTCGATCTCCCATGCTATCTTTATTTAACTTTGTGTCACTAAGTGGCCACTCTGCTCCAGACTCAAATTATGTAGTCTCCTCACTAAACTGTTGCTCGGCTTCCTCCTATGTTGGTTCAGTTCCAACTTCTTCCTGTTTATCCTAGGGATGGTATGCTCCACTACCTTCTCCCAACTTAGCCTGTTGGATGTGAATTTTGCACCATCACTCTTCTCTCTAGGGCTTCCAATTATTCACATAGACCAACAAAGTCTATGCTGCCTGCCTCCTTTTCTTCTTCTTCTTCTCCTTTTGCATCTCCCAGTACTGTAGTGATCTCCTGTTCAACATCCTGGCTGAAAATTTTGAGCCATTATTTTGAATGCTCCTCCTTTTCTCCTTGGGAAAACATCAGTGTCTGCTCCATTTCTTCCTCCATGACAGTCTCTGCTAGCTATCTTTCTTCTATTTTTTCATCTGCAACGCATTCTCTGGCCTCAACTGGGCTGCTTGATAGGAATACTTCAATTCCCCCAATGATCAAAATTCTCTTCTGATTCTCTCCTGTCAGCACTTCTTGCTGATCTGAAATCTCCTCTGAGTTCATGAGACTTTCAGATAGTCTCATCTCTTTCCCCTTGCCCACCTGGCAATTTGGGAATTTTCTGCTACCCACCTGGCAATCTATGAGATCGTCTGATCCCATCTCAATGCCCACATGGCAATCTGAACTTTCACCATTGCCCCCTTGGCAGTATGCGAGACCTTCCACTGATATCTTTCCATGTCCCACCTAGCAACTTGAGTTTTCATTGTTGTCCTCTTAACAGTCTATGAGATCCTCCAGTGATCTCATTCCATTGCTCACCTGGAAATTTGAAAATTTATCTCTGCCCTCCTGGCAGTTTATGAGATCTGAATCTGATCCCTCTTCCTCATCACTGAGGGTTTCTCCAACTTCTGGCTCACAGATGCAAACTAGTTCCGTGTCACTGAGGTTTTCATCATTCCTCATCCACTTCTTCAACTCTTGTTGCTATTTCCTAGCCAACAACTTTTGAATAGGCCATTTTTCTTTCCTCCTCATAGGCCATTCATACACCTAATGTGTATTTGTGTTTTGCTGCACCCATAGTGCAAGCTCTTCCATCCTTGCCCTTATCTCAATGAGCTCTTCATCCATATCATCTTTTCTCTGCTGCTGATGGTTCTTCTTTCCACCGCATCCATGACCTTCAGTAGCCATCTCCTTGTTCCTGTCTTCCCTCTTGGCAAACTTGTTGTTGTCACTCTACAACCATGAGTGCTTCTAGCCTTTCCTACATTCCTCCTGACTGTCTATTGGTTGATGCGCACCTTGCAACAATCATTGCAGAGATTCAACACTCTGTATTCCTTTTTCACTGGCTCCCTCTGCCTACAATATATAGAAAAAATCAAGCTCTGATACCACTTGATGTGTATCAGAGTATTTTCTTTATCTACTTTTCCTCCCTCTGCCTGTAGTCTATAGATATAAAGTGGCTCTGATACCACTTGATGTCTTGCAGATCCCCCGACCCTCGAGCCAACATCCGCATAGGATCGATCTTCTTTGAATCCGCATAACTAAATTAGTTATTTCCAGCCCTCACTGGAACCCCACGAATTCGATCCACAGGTCCATCATGAAAAACCCCACCTACACACAACGTGAACTAGGCGTGAGTCTTCACCTCCTTCTCACCAAACCCGAAATAGAGTTCTCCCTCAACCCAACGGTCTTGACTATATTGGGATTTCGATAACTGGGAGTTTGAAATGCAGTGACCCAAACAATTGCCTCGTCTACTTTTCGAACCTCGAAATGACGAAATGCCGAAAAGGGGTTCTATTCCTCTGAATTCTTTCAGGATTTTGTGATATCGTGAGTTGGGACTCCACATCTCCCGACTCCTGGCCTTTCAAATACCCGGGTCCTAGAATGCTGAAAATGTCTTTAACAGGCTTTGAATCCTTCCTTTCCCTTTCAAATCATCGGTGTCTGAATCCCCAAACTCTCGAAATGGCTTAGATCTTTTCGGGATTTTGCGAACCGGGAGTTCACAACGTAGTGACTCCAAAACCACTCGTCACTCCAATCCCCAAATTCCGATATGGGAATTCACACATGATATCCAACGAATCTCGATGAGTTGGATCAAACGGTCCAGATCCTTTTCGGAGTTTCGTGAACTAGGAGTTCATGATGCAGTGATTCCAAAATCACTTGCCTCTCCAAACCTCAATCTCTGAAATGCTGAAATGCTAAAATGGGCTCAACGGTGGTTAACCCCTAACCAAACCTAGGTACATGTGGTTGCTTCCTCTATGACCATGCCCTACTCCAAGAACACGTTGCATTTCATGACTTCAGGGTTTTCAATGCAAAGTGCCCCAGCTCCTTGTCATCGGGATTGCCAAAATGCTGAACCCCGAAATGCCGAAATGCTAAAAGACACTCAACCTTAACCTTCTCACAGATCTATGAGATCCGATGGTCCATGGGATTTTTGGCACTTCTCCACAAAGCGTCTCCACCATCTGTTTCATATCTTCTCCTCTGCGACCTCCCAGAGGTTAAAATCCGTGCGCCTTCCTCCATATCCGATGGTTATCGGTCCTTTGCACTAGATCAGATGGCCCAGATCTGTTTCTCTTCCTTGTGAGCTTTCCTGTGTGTGTCTGAACGTAGGCTTCAATGACCTAGATCTCGTCTCTCCAGCTGATCTAACGACGAATGTTCTCTACCTTGAACATGCCCTTCTTCCCTTCCCTTGGAATATTTCTTGCTCCATAGGCCTTGACCTTTGCTTCCTCTGCGAGCTTAATTCCTTGGATATTGCCTATGTTCTAGGGACGCTATCCCTCCTGAGCTTTGTTCACTCTGAAACCTCAAAAGGTTTCTCGACCTCTGCACTCCTTGCAGGGTCCCTGCACACAACTGTGATATCTATCCTGAGCTTTATTTACCGAGCCTCTAGGGGACTCACCCTTCTGTGTCCTCAAAGTGAAATCTGGTGTCCTCCTGACAACCTTCTGATCAAGACTTCCTTTCTGTCTTAACAGAGTATTCAGTAACTCTGTGAGTGTCTCTCTTTGACACTTCTCTTCCCCAACAAAACTCGAAAAGAGTCTTTCTGTGCACTCTATGCAACTACTCGATGCCCTTCTGGCAGAGTTTCACAGAACTTCAGACATTCTGTCTTCCTTGAACTCGAAATAGAGCTCCTCCTGTGCACTCCTTGCACTTGCTCGATGCCCTCCTGGCAGAGCTCTATAGAACCTTCAGTGATTCTGTTATCTCTGTACCTTCCTCTGCACAGTCTTACCTCCAAGGTGTTCAACAACCTTGAGGCTTCTCCCTGGGTCTAATACTTCCTTTGGTGCGCCCTCCTGGCACAACTCTGTCCAAATTCCATAGAATTTAGAAGTGCACTCTATGCACTGGCTCAATGCATCCTGTGCATTTTCTCAATGCCCTCCTGGCAAAGCCTTTACAGAATTCTCAACAATTCTGCTTCTCCTCTATGTGCTCTCCTCTGCACAGTTCTTCCTTTAGGGTGTTTAGCGAGCTTGAGGATTCTTCCTTGAGTTAATGACTTCAGCTAGTGCTCCCTCCTGGCATGTCTTTGTCTGAAATTCTGCAAAATTCAGAAGTGCACTCCTACACTGGTTTTCAGAGACCGTAGTACTCTGTCATGCACTCTTGCATGAAACCACAAAGAACCTAAACCTAAAAATCAAAGAACTCAATAGATAGGAAAATCTATCTATCCCTGCAGATGGAATTTGATATACATCTACCACATATCATCACACATAAAGACATTCATTCATGAACTCATAAACACATGAACAATAACATGCAGGAAAAACTGCTCTGTTTGTATTAATCAAGAATGCCTGATTACAATGTGTTTGAGCTCGGACTGCAATAGAGTCTCAGCTCTTCTCTTCCATCCAACCTATTCTCCACATTCTTCTCTACCTCTCTATCGACTAACTCCTATAGATACAAAGGATCTTTTTACAAAAGGGGGCTCCTTGAGTTCTTCCCTCCATCCTCACCAACTCTCATTAATTTACATTCAATTACATTGAATGGCTGTCTAGTGCGAATCAGATCTAGATCTCAGCCTTACAACCATTTAAGACAACCTTTATCTAAAGTCTGCGTACATGTATGGCTTTTGTCTCTTCAGCCTTACAACATTTAATACAATTTCAAAATTTGAAATTTGAAAGTGAGAGGGTTGTGCCTCTCCTCTCCATTGAATGTGTGTTGGTTGACCGACGCTTGATGACATGGAGTGATTCTCTTGCATCATGGTCCTTGTCACCTTAGTTGTAGATACTTCTTCTTGGATATAAAATTCATTAACTGTGATACTCTTTTTCGGTGTGACTTCCTTCTTCCATTTGCCATTTCTTTGTTTGTTGGGCAGTGGATCAGGATTTAGGGATTGAATCAGCCAAGTCTAGGGTTTCTATGAATTATGATCAGGGTGGTATGCCACTCTTGTATAATCCAATTGTGAGGGAATCCCTTTATCCAATCCGGGTTTTTCTTATCTGGTAGAAAAAATTGATTGGAAAACTATGTGACTACATGCTCCTTCTTCCACCATTGTTCTTCTCCAACTACAAATCTGCAAGCTTTGGTGATGAATTGTTCTGTCACCAGCAATAACAACTTTCCGATATCCACTTTGAAACCATTGAAGTTTTGTGAAAACCCCATAGATACTTTTTCGTCATAACCTTGGAAGGTGGTGAGGAATTCAAAGAAACCAACGTCTTTAAACCTCTGTGCCATTTGTGGATATGCTTCGAGAAGATCAATGCCCTCGGGTTCCAATCTGACAACTTGCCCACTTCTCTTAGGTTCCATATCAATAACACGATGCTGCAACTTGGCACTATTTGGAAGTTGAATTTACAACTTGCAACTGCTAGCATATAACAGTTTCTTCTGAAAAATATGTGCGCTTATAATTCAACAAATTAGAATGACGAGTGACAGGATCATATAATGATTTTTGGAAATTGACTAATTTGAAAAGGGTCTTTGTAGGTACAGAATGATCCCATCATGTAACAGTTTTAACTGTATAATGATTCAAGAGATATCGTGGGACACATGTGGATTATCAATCCACGATTTATGTAATCATAAAAAAATTAGGGTGGTTGGTGCTTATCATGGCGTGATTATATTATCACTACGAGAATAATTTTATTCCAGTAGCGCTATTAATGACTTGGTGGAATTTTGAATTTGCAAGATTCAAATAGCCATATGAAGTGACATCTTGTAAAACCGTGTCTTAAATCCCCAAACTTAAGGAAATTATTCAAAAAGCTAAAATGTGAAACATAACAAACTGGATACAGAAATTAAAATCAAATGAAAGAAAACAATGAAGTGCATGTAGGGAGGGTTTAGGATTAGAGTTTCTCACTAAATCAAAAACAAAATTAGAGACTAACAGGACATATGCAAGATGACCGCTACATGATCATAGATGACATCATATACTATAAGGGGTGAATTTTCTTGGTTCCTGAATGATTGTTCAAGATCAAGGTGTTGCAAGAATTTCATGACTCACCCTTAGAAGGGAATCAAGGGCTCATCAAGACATACAGATAGGTAAGAGAAAGGTTTGCATGGAAGGGTATGAAGGAAGATGTCATGTGCCACGTCAAAGAATGTACCACTTGCCAGGAAAGCAAGGATGAGGACACCCACCAAGTGGCTCTATTGCAACCACTTCCTATTCCATAACACAAGTGGGAAATTATCTCGATGGATTTCATTACAAGGTTGCCCAAGACACAGGGAAATGATTACATTTTTTTGGTGGTGGATCAATTAACCAAGTTTTCTCATTTTTTGTTCCATTTCCACTGATTATAACACATCACAGGTGGAAGATTTGTTCTTTATGGAGGTATTCCATTTTCATGGGTTACCCAAAACCATTGTGAGTGATAGAGACAATATATTTATGAGAACCATTTGGTAGGAATTGTTTAGGCTAGTGGACACATAGTTAACTCTCAACGATAGTTATCACCCCCAAATAGATGGCCAAATAGAGATAGTCAACAAATGGTTGGAGGGGTATCTTAGGAATTATGTGTCAGGAAAACAAAAATAATGGGTTAAGTGGCTACACTTGAGTGAGTATTTCTACAACACCACCTACCACATGTCCATTGGTATGTATCCTTTCTGAGCTCTATTTAATTATGACCCCCTCAGTTTTGTGGAGATTGTATTTAGAGAAAGTATAACACCCATGGTACATGAATGTATTCAAATGAGCCAGGACATACTTAGAGAGCTCAAGGATCACTTTCAAAGGGCACAAAATAAGTAGAAATTACATGCATATAAACACAGGGTGGAGCATACTTTTGAGGCAGGGGACCTAGTTTATTTGAGGCTCCAACTGTATAGTAAATCAACCATAAAGATTAATGGCACTGAGAAAATCGAACCTCCTTTTTATGGGACATACAAGGTGAAGAGAAAGGTGGGAACAATTGCATATGATCTTGAGTTACCACAATAAAGAAAAATACATAATGTTTTCCATGCATCATGCCTAAAATAGGAATTAGGACAACACATCGTGTCTAATAAAGGGATTCGTCCAGTAGATGAGGAAGGAAAATTTATTTTGATACTCGAGGAGATTTTGGAGGTGAGAGAGAGGATATTTGAGAAACATAAACATCAGATAATACTTGGTCAAATGGAATAATTTTCCCATAGAGGATGTTACTTGGGAAGGTGAATTGATTCTACATAAGGCATGATCATAATTTTTTATGGGTAAGCAATTTCCAATATGGGAGACTGTAATGTCCCCCTCCTCTTGATAGAGGCTTGGAGAGACTCAGTAGTCTAGATGTCCCCTCTAGGCTATAGTCTCATGAGAAAAACGGGACTAAGAGGCACCAAAGTAATCACTATGAGGATAAATGTTATATTATTAAAGTAACTTTGGGGAATGAAGGGAAAATTAAGTTAAGCGACTAATATGAGGAAAAGTGAAGAAAATGACTTTAGAAGCCCATGAAATAATTTAATTGAAAATTAGACATTGGAGTATAAAATAAAAAGGAGGGCGCCTCAGTCCTCACTCTTGTCATTTTTACACTTTACATCTTAAGCTCTTCAACTTAGAAGTTTTGAGGGTTTTGGGAGAACAAAACTTAGAGACCAACAAGGAGGTGAAATATCCCTCTGTTCCTGGTCCAATCTTGGCTAAGGAGGTGAAATATTCCTCCCTCTCTATTCTATTCAGCCACAAGTTAATATATACAGTGGAAGAAGGATATATGGGGCAATTTTGAAGGTTTCTTACAGGAGGGGTGCATTGTTTGGAGGATATCAATTTGATTTGAGGAGAAGGAGGGTGATTTGAGGCAAAGATCTTCAATGGAGTGTTTTCTAGGTCCAGGGAACCATTCCTCACCTCCTATTGGAAGATTTATTCTGCTTGTTATTTTATTATGTCTATGGAACAAATTTCTAAAGAGGGACGCACTGTCCATTAAGGTTATAGTGAGTTGGAAGGATATATATGAAGTTTTAGTGGAGGGATCTCTCCATTGGCATTCTTCGTCACCTCATCTACAATTTGGAAATGTTATCTATGGGTTTGAGGGATTTCTTGAGGGAGACCAAATTTCTCAGGTGGATACAACTAGTTTGGGCACATATCTTTGATATCTGAAGGTGTTCAGACTTTAAGGGAAAGAAATTGATATTGTATGTACTTGGGTTCTTCTATTGAATATCTAGGAGGAGTCACATCATTATTTCGTTGTATCTTGGTGACATATTCAACTTATATCTCTTATGCTTTGCTACAGTATTCTAGATCTGTAGATCCCATGTATGGAGGTCATCATATTATCTAAATAAAGGTCATATATGAAGTTTTTGAGCATTCTCTTATGTTATCTTTCTTGTATCTTGTTATATACATGTAGTTTTTTTCTATATTCATTCTTCATATGCTATAAAACACAACCCAACATACCGAACACAACTCCAAGAAGAAAAACCTACAAAAACACTCAAACAATAGCACAAACAAGTCAAAAAATAACCTTAAGTTCCTAGCAAATATGCTTGGGAACATTATAGTATGAGAGCTCGTTTGAAGACCATCTCTCGTTGTAGATTGAGATCTTGAAGCTATGTTTCCGCATTTCTGGTTTCTTCTATTTTCATACATTTATGTGTTGAGATGTCTATTCCATTTCGTATAGAGTGCTTCTTTCAGTTATAAATTGTTTTCATTTCACTCGAAAATGTTTTCATTTTCCAAAGTTATGATCATTTTAGTCAGATTCATAGGTATAAATACTGAATACACCATTTCCATTTTTTGTTTACTGAGTTACTATTTAATTTTTTTGTTTTTATTTTAGGGTTGCTACTCTTTCTTATCTACGCATGTTCTTTTCCATGCACTTTATGTGATCTTGATGAACCAAAAACATAGCAAACCATGTATTCTTGTCTTCTTATGATCTTTACCATGCCTTGTGTGCATGTTACGAGGACAATATATCTATGGATAGGGGTAAACCACAATAAACATAAATGACTGCATAAATCAACTCTAATCTCAGATACACTATATAAACAAATATTCTAGCAAGACAAGATAAAAGGGCCTACCTCATATAGACATTCGATGAAGTCCACCGTTGAGCACTTGACTCAAAGCAATACACCTGCAACTTGTCCTCAACAACTAAGAAACAAAAGCATATGGTGATAATATATAATGTTAGCACATTCAATAGCATAATCCATCAAAATTCATAACAAATACACCCATGGAATAACAGTTCAAATATTTGCAAGATATTAATTGGACAAGAAAAGAGTATTTCTATTAAAATGTAATCAACAAAAGTGAATGAATTACAAAATTCCATGTCGGAATCGTTCAGAACTGAGAAACTAAGTCCCTTCCTGCTGGGCCTCCACCAATTCAATCCTCCACCAAAGGAAATCTCATACAAGAGAGACAATGAGGTCCTCAATATTGTATGGAAGAGCTTGGGGGCTGAACAATGTGTTCATACTTAAAAGGATAAAGGGATGCAGACTCAATATGAAGTGAATAATTTTTCCAGAGTAACGTTTCTCTCAAATTTGAATTCTTCTCTCCTCTTCCATAACTCAGATTTGGTCCATTTATAGCCTTCAAGTGGAACTAAATGGTTGATTCATAATGTTTCCAGTATATAGAAGGTTAAGGATCATGGATCTCATGACGTGAGATGGAAACCTGATACCATTTTTTATTTTTTGGCACAAATATCGATGTACACGAGCTGTAGTGGTGCAACCTGCATATACGCATGCTATATAATAGATAGGGCCTACATATGTGGGAAAATAATGTTTTTAGCTCTGGGATTTACAAAAGGGGACTTAAGTCTGCATAGGGAAATGGAACAAGGCCTTCTAAGAAAATTTTCATAGGGTAAGGAAAATTTTCATAGGCCCTTTAAGAAGGAAATGAAGTGTGATTTAAAGATTATTGTGAATGAAGAATAGCCAACATCTCTTTATTTTCATAGATAAGTTGTACCATTCTGCCATTTTGTGTTCTACAATTTTTTTCTATCTTATTCATTAATAGAAGTTGTGTTTCACTGTATTTTTTTTCTCTAATATATTTTTTTCTTTTGTCTCATTTCATTCTCAACATAATCTGTATTAGTGCTATCAGAGCACTCTACTCGTCATTTCTCAGAGTAGGTCCCTGATGAGGTTAGGGTATAGATATTTAAGTATCAAGCTAGTTTCGCTTGAGCAAAACCTATCTCGCTAGCTAACAGACCTCCCATGGCGGAAGAAAATATATATGATAGAGAAAGAGATCCTTTCAAGATGTTGCTTGAGGAATCCCTCGTGCAGTAGAAGAATGAGATGATGGACACATTTTTTGTTGGATCATGTTGTCATTGATGCCAATGGTTTGATTGATTGATGTCAAGTGATTGATTGATGTCAAAGGATTGATTGAATGATAATTTATGTAATATAATATGTAGTGTCCTTGATGAGAATGCATAGATGAAGATGGATCAATGAGTTGTCATTGATACATGATGAAGATGGATTGATGTGGTTCCATTGGTATATGATGCATTGTTGGAAAAATGTATAGATGAA
>ML779058.1:2123914-2151419 GCA_009831015.1 Picea engelmannii | reverse complement strand
GGTTAAGTGACCTAAAGGATGAAAGTATAAATAATATAGCAATGGTCTCTTGTAGATCATCCTTTTTGTGGATCAATGAAGAGCTTCTTGTGGGAATATATTTTGGAGTATTGATGGAGAGCTTCTTGTGAGAGCTTCTTGAGAATTTTTGGTGTGGAGAACTTGAGGATATTGAAGATCTATAGGTGAATGAGGTAACCAAGGATATCTAAGCTGAAATGATGAGGAAAGTGAAGAAAAGAAGGCCGAAATGCAAGGAAGGATAAATTCTTTTGATGGTGCTTTCTAAGGTATGTTATTTAAAGGTCATCTCACCATTTTCGCTATAACCTTTTTTCTATAATGATTAAGATCCTGAAATTGATATGAAAGTGAGAAAACCTATCCAAGTATCTATGGTTAAAAATTCCGCTTGTGGGTCGTTGTAGTTTGGGAGTTACACTCCGTGGAAAATAGGGTTTGTGGCTAGTCCTGAAACTAGTCAAAATCAGGTGTTTCGGGTAAAAACGTCATAACTTCTTCATACCAGATAAAAATTCAGTGAGAGCAATTGTGTTGGTTATATTATAGTATGTAGTATGTTCTGTAATATTTTCATATCTATTCATCAAATATTGTGTGTGGGGCACGCTCTACAAGGTCGCTCTCTAGAATAAGCCAAAATTCTGCAAGGTATGCCATTTTTGCTATAACTCCTTTTATGAGAGGTTCCAAGTAGTGCCACTTGGAGGAATTGCATAAAACACACTGAAGAACATTGTGTATCAGTTTCATATATTTATTCAGTATAGGTACAAATTTATGATTATTTCAAGTTAGGGTTGTTGACTAATCCAAAACTAGTCATGGTTGAGACAAGCAGTTGATGAGTTGGCACATACATGAGGTGTATAGTTGATGATGTTGGTACATATTGATGATTAATTTTTGATGAGTAGTTGACACATGATTGGTATATACTTGGTACATGGTTGGATTCACTTGTTTATGGTACAGGTTGATTACAGGTTGTTTGGCACAGGTTGGTGCATGGTTGATGCTCTTGTTTACGGTACATATTGATATCTGTTGAGGATTGGTTCCTCATCTCATTTGGTGCTGAGAATGTAAGCTGAGTCTTGCATATAGAGATGGTGTTCTTGTAGAGTTGTACTCTATTCAGTTGTTGCTGATAAACCCCAAGGATTGTAGTCCGTAATAAAAAAAAAATTGTACATACATCTTGTGTTCTTTGTGTTCATTGTGGTGATGACTTGTTGATGATATACTACTGATATATGTTGCTGATATGTGCTCACATCTAACTGGTTATAAATGAAAACAATGGGTAATGAATAAATGTTGAATGCTAATTGATGATTTTTTGTGCAAGAGGGAAGTTTTGGGAAAAAGAGCACCACACTCATTCACCACCCCTCTAAGTGTGGTAGGTGTGTCCAACATTTTCTCAGATCCTTCTAAGACTACCGATGGAGGTGACTGAGGCATCCTTGAAAAGAAACCATTTCATAAGTGTGAAACCCTTCAAGGTACATGTGAATTTCGATATCCACTTATTTGAAAGATATATAAATGCAAATGCTCTAGAAATATGGTTGAATTTATAGAAGGTTATTACTCCATCCAAAATTTCTTGACAGTGAAAATATCACCTTCACACTTGTTAAATCCCTTCCCCATGTCAGAGTGTGGTGGGAAGGTTACTAGGAGAGATACACCACAGATGATTGTACACCATTCAGGAGAGAATCCACTTGGGTGGCCTTTGTAGATGCCCTAAAGGAGGAGTTCTACCCTGTTGAAAAATATGATGACCAGTACATGAGATGGACGACTCTGCATGAGGAAAGAGATTAGATAGTGCCAGAGTAAACTAACATATTTCATACCTTGCGATCAAAGATGGGTATCAAAGACTCTGACTGACACTTGGTTTTGAAGTATCGTAGTGGTTTTCACAGGTACATCCAAATTGAGATGAATTTCTTGGACATATCCTCATTGGGATATGCTTATCGATATGCAGTCAAAATAGAGCATAAATTCAAGCAGCAGAGTAAGTGGGAGTTTAGGTTTTAAAATACGCCACAAAAAAATCATGGAAAAGGAAACCCCAACTCATAAAATGAAGGATATAGAAAGGAATGTCAACCTCAAGAGATCTAGTCCAAGACGAAGGAAAAGAAGAGTAACAAGAAGTATAAGAAAGACATCGAAAAGTGATGTAAGTTCCATAATATCCCCTGACACAACACCAATGAATGTCGCTCGAAACATTCATTGGTGGTTGAGCTTAAAAAAGATAATCAGAACTTGAATTGGACTCTAATTCAAAGAAAAATAAAGGGAAACAAGTCATTGATTCCAAACCCACTGCTACCATCACATCCATAACAATACAACCAAAAGAACTAGAGGAGATTCAAGAGTTGGAGCACCTATTCCACTCACATATTTGGGTAAAAGGGACCCTACTACATTTCATTGTTGACAGTGGGAGTCAAAAGAACCTAATCTCAGCCGAGGTTGTCAAGAAATTGAAGTTTCCAATGATGCCACACCCCCAACCATATTCCATAAGATGGTTGAGCCAGGTATGAAACATCTATTTCAGCCAACATTGTCACTTTTTCTATGGCATCAAGCCCTTCAAGGATGAGGTAGTGTGTGATGTTTCCCCACTTGAAGTATGTGATGTTATTTTAGGACAACTATATATATGGAAATCTCACGCTATCTATGAGTCTCAACCCCACAATGTCATTGTTACTTTGGGAGGTCATCTCTATAGGGTACCATAGGTAGCTCCAACTAATTCCACCTCATTGATCTAAGAAAAACAATATCGGAAAGTAATCTCTCAGACCACAAAGGCTTCCCTCTTCATGATCCAGTCAGAAGGTGAACAGAAGGTCACTGGCACATCCTCGGCCCAAGACATTTATATCCATCAAAATAAGGTCAACAAGATTGTAGAGAAGCACAAAGAGAATGACAGTCTTCCATATGTTCAACATATCTCTATTGGCCACAACCCTTTTCATGTGTGCTTGGGGTTCCAACCATTATCCCCCAATATTGATATAGCTCTTCTTGCTACATCTTCACTGACAAAGTCCTCCCACATTCATACCAAGGAAGATCATGCAGCCAGATCTATTGAATGGATCCAACACTTCCAATAGGTTCATGGCATCCTTCCACATGTAAAGTACAAGAAAGACATCTAATTCAACAAGGCAAGCAATTCACCAAGGTTCAGATTCAACATAAGTTTATCCATGTCTAGAGGGACATGAATAAATGGGGAACATTTCTTCTTAAGGGGGAGGAATGATCCAAGTGGATCCAGTGGCCATCCACCTTTTCAACTGAATCAACATTTCACGCATATGGTTTTGATAAACCATGATATTGTTGGATTACTAAGAGGGGGGGTGAATTAGTAATAGCGTAATTATAATCCTTTTTCTCCAAATAATCCAAGTGTTATATCAATGTAGAATTATTATCCAATAATGAGCAATAATAAATGAACAATCACACACATACACATTACACCAGTGTTTTACATGGAAACCCAAATCAGGACAAAACCACATAATTCTTTTTTGTATATGTGTTGAAGAATTACATTCATTGGAAGCACCAACTTCCTTTCTTTTCCAGCTACAACTGGAAGGAATCTCCAACCCCCTAGTTTCTCAGGCTACAATGTGAGGGAAGCTCCAACTCCCCAATTCTCTAGCTATAACCAGAAGGAGGCTACAACCACCTATGTTCTCCAGCTACAACAGGAAGGTGGATACAACCAACTGTCCTTGCCCCATCCAACCACCCTGAAGTATAAGTAGAATGATGGAACCACTGTCAACGTGTCACTGTGAGATATATTGTTGTACAACTGTATCAACCTGTACCACTGACCTGTAACCAATTTGTACAACTACCCTGTAATCAATTTGTACCTGAACTGAACATGTATCTACAAAAGTACAACATGTACATGACTTGTAGCACTGCAACCCACGTATGTATGCACCCTATATGTTATGCAGCCCGCGTATGTACGCGCCCTAACTATTATGCAGCATGTGCATTCCTTCTGAAAACTAGGGTTTCCTTTTTCTTGAAAACTTCTGACCCTCTGTTACTTCTTTCACATAGATTTGTAACCTATCACTATATCTAGACTGTAACTGTACCCTGTGCATGCATCCTCATACAAAACATTTTTACTTAAGGCAAATATGTCTCTCTCTAGTCATGTGCCACATAGGTGTGTGTAATCATGAACATGTATAATATACCTCACATGATATTAGTCATCAAACCCTTTCTGATATTTAGCTTCTCAATGCATCAACTACTATACAAATACAAGCTCTCAACAATGTACCATAAAAACCCTTAGCCATATGCCAAGAAATACAATATGTTCCTCACAAGAAGTATCAATGATGAACATACCAGCACTGTATTTCTGTAGATATGACTTATACAGAAAATCCCATGTAGCCACTAGTCTCTCTAGGGAGAATCCTCAAATCTCCATTTCCATTCCTCACGCATTCATCAAAATCCAACTATTCATAGAAATAAGACATACCTTTTGAACCAATGGATGGATCTTATGTATCTGAGCACTTTAGACCTTCCTGAGAGCTTGATCTTAGAACCTAGAACCTTTGCATCTTCATCTTCTCAAGTTTCCATGGCTTTACCAACATGTACTCACCCTGTACACAACCAGCCCATGTACGTACTCACCCTATACACAGACAACCCGCATACATGTACGCACCCTATACACAACCATCCCGTGCATGTATGCTCCATATACATAGAAAGCCCGTGTACATGTACTCACCCTATACATAGACCTCCCGCATATGCCTCAAAAAATATGATTTTTTGTATTTGCTGTAATTCCGATAATATCTCCGTCAACCCTTCATGCTACCTCAGATGTTTGCCACTTCTAATGTATCCATAAGTATTTACAATAAGATTTACACAAGAAAATAGATATACAATATGTACAAGTGTGTCTTTAATGAGTGAGCTTTGCCTCTTATTTATATCTTCATGTAGCCTTACACGTTCCTTATTTTAGGGCTTCTTCATTTAAAATAATTTTTTTTGCAAAGCACTTTGACCCTTGAGGGATTCTATAGGACTTATGAGGGGTTCTCGAACTTCATATGGTCATAACGCTCTAACCATGAGGAGTTATGTGAATTTCCACATAACACCGGAAATGGCATGACAAGCACTATCCATATAGGATAGTTTCACTGACAAATTCACTGTTGTGGATCTCATTATTCCACAATTAAGCATGGGTTCTCTCACTCTGCAAACCGTCTTCCCGTGAGGGCTTTCACCATAAGGGGACCACTTTGGATTTCATCCATATTTGCTTCTTATCAACCATGACAAGACAATAATGAGTCATATTTACATCAAAGAAACTTGGGTCCATTACCCAAACATTTGTGCTACTAGGCTTTCTTCAAGGGTTGACATCAATGACAACCAACCTTAATCAACATATATTGACCCTTTTGATGGGGAATGAAATGTAATGTCATCTTCATTTGTTAATTACATGCATCATGCAATGATTTCATAGCGGTATTATGTACATGCTTACAACATAGAGTCAATTCCATATATTGCATTAGAACCTCGTAGTTAAGCGCACTCTGGTTAGAGTAATACTGGGATGGGTGACTACCCGAGAAGTCTCAATATTTTACATGCCTATGGCATTTTATAAACTTAGAATAATTTATCCCACATGCATGATGAGAATTGTTCTCCTCTCACTCTCTCATATATAATTGAGGTGAAGGAGGCCCTTTAAGAAGACAATGGAGTGTGATGTAAAGCTTGTTGCAAATGAAGAATAGCCAACATGATCTCTTTATTTTTAAAGATAAGCTACCCCAGTTTTCCAATTTGTGTTCTACAATGTTTTTCTATCATATTCATTAACAGAAGTTGGGTTTCACTGTATTTTTGTGTTTTCTGCTATATTTTTGTTTTTGTCTCGTTTCATTCTTATCATAATATGGATCAACAAGGTTCTACAAAAATACACACTTTCAGTAAATTAAATCACACTTGTGGAAAATAAACACAAGCTACATAGGTATCAAGAGTATGACTTAATTGTTTCCTAAAGAGACCCCGACTGTGTAGTAGAATTGACTACAGAATTGAAAAATCTAAGTTACTGTTACATAAATTGAAATTCGCACCACGCTTGTTGAAAATAAATTAGGCATGCTAAAAGGAAATTGATTAACTACTTGTTGGAAAATAAATTAACCAATTCCTCGAAATCAGAGCTCGATCCTTTCCAAGATGATCGATGTCATTACCCATACTGAAAAATATAATCATTGCATTAAGCACAATTATTCAACAACATAAAAGGATGCATCCCAATCTCAAATGCATTTATTATAAACAACTGAATAAATGAAATCCAACATAAGCACAATGTTGTAGAGTAATCTAATTACGTGAACAATTTAAATAAAGAAACTAGTTACCAAATTAAATAAAATAAATACTACGTGAATTTATAATGAAATTATGTAACAAGGAATCGAAGAAACCATCTAAGCTACATGACACTTTGTTCTATTGGAGTGGGCCCTACCTCCATAGAACAAAATGTTGATGTTATCCTATATGAACATAAATTAACTAAATTAACTAAGTTAATCGAAATAAATCAATCTATTACAAATATGCAAAGAAAATAAATCAAATGAATTAATTAAATCACACACTATGGGAATTATAAAACTACAATTTAAAATAAAAACTCAAATGATTTAATTAAATCACACACTATAGAAATTATAAAACTACAATTGAAATAAAAACTCACTAAATTATTCCATTGTCATTCAGACATTTCTCCAAGAGTCCTCTATGAACAATAGAGAGTTCTCTCTTTTATACATAAATTAAATGAAAACTAGAAATAACAAATATCTAAATAACCCCACTTATGGATTTAATAAATACATAATGGTTCCAAAAAATTCCTAAATAATTAATGGTTTCCATGATCCTTTCTAATAATTAGCAATTAATAAATAACTTCCAAGATCTTTGCTAATAATTAGAAAACAATAAATAACTTCAAGATCTTTTCCTAACAATTAGAAAATAATAAATAACTCCAAGATCTTTTGCCCAAGAATTCCAAGATTGTTGGTAAGCCAATCAAACTAATCTTATTAATGATTCCAAGATTCTTTCCATATTCAAAATGGTTGTTGATGGTCCAAATCCATCGCAGATCTTGATGGTTGAAGAAATTTTTTGATTGATTTGCAAATTTGTGCATGGAGTTTTAAGAAATGTTGTAACTTACAAGTAACAACAAATTGGAGTAACAACACATCAACCAAAAGTAACAACACAACAACTAGAAGTAACAACAAATCGTAAAAACTTAGTTTCTCAAAAGGTATGATCTAGGTTGTTGAAATATTTTGAGGATACAGATATTTCGACTCAATAAATCCTCATACAAGAAATCTCAAGTACCCACATCATGAATATTTAGTTGTAGGAGTAACATCAGTGACAACGTACAAGTAACCGTAGTGACAAATGGTTTTGCAACATTAAAAAACTAAACCATTTTTCAAAGATAAATGCAATATATGTTGTTTCTCTAATATTTAAACATAATTCATATTAAATACTAAAGAAATGCAATGAAAATCACCTTGGTTTTAAATCCTTCATATAAGCATTAAAATGGATTAACAAACATTAATACGAGGTTATGGGTAAGCAAGAAGGGATTAAAAATAGGGAAAGATGATGTAAAAAGGATGAAAATTCCACGGCCCAACACTTATCATATGGCTAAGGATAACACCATATTTTCTACTCTTAATGAATGTAACACCAAACAAATATTTGTTTTTTATTATAGATGTATTAGTGTTATAGGTTGTAGAACAATTCAGGTAGATAATGGTCATTTTAATGATTTATTATGTGTTCCAGTATTTCCTACAACCTTCTATCAGTGTATGAGATTACTCATTCAAGTGAAGGTAAAATCGTAGAATTTTCCCCTCACCCAGTTGTAATCAAGGATTTAAGAGATCCTAAGCATGTCCTAGCAACTATAATTGTTGATGATATAACCAGATTGTACAAATTTGAAAATTTTGGGTCATCATCTTTTCCATTAGTTTTTGTTTCTCATAGCGATGGCTTGAGAAAACTTTGGCATGAGTGGTTTGGTCATATAAACTATTTCTCATTGTAAGAACTATGTGTTATGAGGAAAATAAATCTATGGAAAGGGGTAAACCACAATAGATAGAATGACTGCAAAAATCAAATCTAATCCCAAGTATTCTATATAAACGAAAATGCTAACAAGACAAGATAAATATCCTACCTCATTCAAACATTCGAGGAAGACCACCATTGAGCACTTGACTCAAAGCTATATACCTGCAAATTTTCCTCAACAACCAAGATACACAAGAATATGGTGATAATATATATTTTTAGCACATATAATAGCATAATCCATCAACATTCATAACAAATACGTCCATGGAATAACAATTCAAATATTTGCACGATATTAATTGGATGAGAAAAGAGTATTTCTATTAAAATATGATCAATAGAAGTGTATGAGTGACAAAATTCCATGTCAACATGTCTCATAACCGAGAAACTAAGTCCCTTCCAGCTGGGCCTCCACCACTTCAATCCTCCACCAAAGGAAAGATCAGATAAGAGAGACAATGAGGTTCTCCATCAAAGAGGGAAGAGCTTGGGGCTTGAACAGTGTGTTCAGACTTTAAAGGACAATGAGATGTAGACTCAATATGAAGTGAATAATTTCTCCAGAGTAACTTTGCTCTCAAAATTTGAATTCTCTCCCCTTCAACGGTTTCAATATGGCCCAATTTATATCCTTCAAATGGAACTGAAGAGCCAATTTAAAACGTTTCCAATATATGGAAGGTCAAGGATAATAGATCTCGTGATGTGACATGGAAAATCAACACAATTTTTATTTTTAGGCACAAAACCCGATGTACGGGAGTGGTAATGGTGTAACCTATGTAAACACATGTTGTATAACTGATATGGTGTGTATATGTGGAAAAATATGATATTTAGCTCAGGGAAGTGCAAAATAGGACTTCAAGTTTGCATAGAGAAATGAAAAAGGCTTTCTGAGCAAGTTGCATGGGGTGAGGAAAATCTTTCTATAACAGCCCCTAATGTCTGAGGTCAGAGGAGTATCTGCGATGGCCAAAAATACATTATAATTCTCAGAAGCAGAGTAATGGAGACCCAACTGGACGAACTAGTTGCTCATAAGAATATTACAATCCATAATGATTTTGTACACATGGCTTGCAATTTCAATTATACTGCAGATCCATGTGGAAATATATCAAACAATTGTTCATGGCCATGAATAGGCAATACAAAGTAGATACATGCCATAGGATGTCATAGTCACAAACAAGGCCTAGTGAAAATGTTAAGTACCTGAATAGATCTGAAGATAAATCTTAAAATAGACCCACAATATCAACAAGAATAATCCAAACCATTCACCAAAATATTGAACAGAAGAAATAGTCAAAACCCTTGAGGTAGGGTAACACCATATATTAATCCTTAAGGAAGGATAACACTCCTCAAGTAGTTCTTGATACTTACAATATTCTTCACTATGTTTCATTACATTGCTTACACTTCTTTATATAGCTCTCTGTGTCTCCTAGGAACCTTCTAGAGAGCCTTCTCACATTTATTACATCTAACTACCATATTGGGACTTTATTAATATAGTGGACCTGGTCCACCTTACATTGAATGACCACATTCTCATATACTAAATGACTTCCACTAATAATACATAACCACATTCCCATTGCATACCTCCCTAGGTACCCCATATTACCTCCCTAGGTATACTACAACGGTGTTGATGCAGGGTAATCTTCATCCCCGATCTTACTAAAAATTTCATTCGATGAAGGAGGGAGAACCTTAGTTCCATTGGTTGTCTTGGTATCTTTATATAATGGTGGCTATATGATTTTTTTTTTTAAAGTAGCTCTGATCATTACATCTACATTATTTCGTGGTTTCACTCCATCAATTTCTATAAGAGTATATGCTTCAACAAGCTCTCTCCCTTTTCCTTTTAGTGTCTTCAAAGACTATCAAGGGGTGGCTTTCCTTGGATTAATTTTCCTATTAAAGAAATCAACAACTCGGCCATTATCAATTTCTTTAAATCCCAATTTAAAATCATGATGATGAAGTGTTGAATGCATTTAACCTATTGGAAGAAGAATATTAACAAGAGAAAATTTACCAGAATTGATGACGTGGAAAATCATATATAGAAGATCAAACAACTAAATTGATTAATTAGCTTCAAATAGGGTTCTTCTCTATATATATTTCTTGGAAACTTGATCACAAATGATAGTAAGCAACAACAACTTGTTGAGGACACAACACACCCTTCAAAAATTTTCAATTTGAGGGTACCACTTTCTCCTTTTGTCAATTTTTGTATGTCTGTGTGTTTTAGTTTTTTATTACATTTTTATCTTATTTAAGTTCTTGCATTATTTTTCATTTTACGCATTATTTTTCATTTTACGTCACGTCTAAATCTTGAGAAAATTACCAAAAAAGTAATCTCATATTTGCACAGATAAAGAAAAGAGAAAGTAAGTCTAAAAGAGCTTAAATAACCTAATTAACCTAAACTTTGATTAACCACATCTGTGATGAAACATTGGCATTGTATAATTCAAACTAGTGTGAGAATAGGAAATAACAACATTTTCCACCAATCGCCTATGAATCCATCAGGCATCAGTGAAATTCATTGAATTTGAGAAGAGAGGGGGTGATGATCCCAAATGATTACCAATAGGCGATTAATGTTGATGAAAAAAATGTGTAAGTTGGGGGGAAAGGGGTAACTGATATAAGCTTATGTTGATGAACTACGAACCAAGATATCAATGAAAATCATCCGATTATAAACAATAATGAATCTCGACTGTTGTAATTTTTTTGTGTGAATGGTAGCCACCCTACCAACCATATGGATCCATTTTATTATGCCACATTACAAACCATACGATCCACATCATCATGCCATGTTAGAAAACATACACTTCCATGTCATCGATTGTACTTTTTTTTCTCCACGTTAGCATGACACATGTACTACCACGTCAGCGTATAGATGCACATCAAGTTCCATGTTATCGTATTAGTATATATTAAAATGGAAAGGCACATCGATATAATAGAATGAATATATGTGGAATATTCCACAGGGTTTTGGTGATAATTTTCAAGTATCACAGTTTTGTAAACATCGATTAACACAAATCGAATCCCGATGAGAAAAACAAAGTGCACCAAAAGAAACAATTTTGAAAGTGTCGATGAACTAGAAAAATGACATAAATACATGTGGCCAACCATTTAACGTGTTTTAATAATAATAATAATAATAACAATAATCCATTTTTAAGGTCACGGCCAAGCCAGACACCTAATTGGTGTATGAGACCCCCTTGTTTATGGGACAAGGGACCCCCTCTGCCCATTGATTTGACTAGTAAAGTCTATGGAGGTATACATACCCTACATTGAATTAATGGTAGCATTAGCATTTAAACCTGTAAATCCATAGGACCATCATTGTAACGATTCAAATCAAGTTGAGATTTGGATATAGAAAACTTAAACTCAACACTTGTTTATTTGGGTTATTATTTTCTATCGAATGCTTGGGAATTCATTGCTAAAAAAGAGAGTTGTTTCAAAGGCCAGTTGATTGTTTCATATTTTACTTCATTTGGTTCTCTACATATTTAGGTTTATATATTTCCACCAAGAAAGGTTAATCCTCATCAGTATCAGAATACTCCAAAGGTGAAGGGTATGGAGGTGGGTGAAGAATCCACACCTGTACCTGTAGAGTGAGAGGAGTTGTTGAAATTTGTGGAGCTGGTAAACAATATTTTATTAGAGATTTTTTTTTTCCAACCACCTTTATATGAATATATCAATCCCACCATGCGAACTAAGGTTCTACTCCATTCTTGGAATGAATTTTTCGTCAAATTTACAGATAAGGATTACCCTGATTCGACACTAGACAATGACCAAGCCTTCAGAGTGATAGATGATCAAGTCTTCTCTAATACTCATAATTCTTGATTGCATATGGTTGCCGGTAGGGATCCCGTATTTCCATACTTAGAAGCATTGGAGTGGATTACCATCCATAATATTAATGATAAGTTCTTAATTAATGATGAGAAAGGGAAGTGCAAAGGTATCTTTCTTCCTATTGATATCGATAAGTATTATAAGCTTCTTGAATCCGACATTCAACTCAACAATGATTTTGTAGTGTATTTTCATAAGAAACATGATTTTATCAAACCGGTGGCCAGATGGTGGAAAGAAGATAAGAAGTTCATGAATAGGACTTCAAGATGGTATAATATAACAATGATAAGTGAACTGTATATGTATCATATCATCTTAATTTTCCAGTTGAAGGACGTGAAGGATTGCTCATGATTTACTGATGATTGGATTCCATTGGAATAGACATTAGCTACCATTGGGGAAATATTAAACTGGGGTGCAATTTTTGAAAAGAATCTTAGAAACTAGTTTCAACATGTGTAAAATCCTATTCTAGGTGAAGTTCCCTCGTTTTATATGTCCTCTTATTTGTTGGATGTTGTGTGTGGAAAAAAATGTTTTTCAAGGTTGAACTTGAGCTAGCATATATCAGAACCACCAATCCATGTATACTTCAGCATATTATGGGAAAATTAGTATAAAAAAAATACTCCATGATATGTAACTTGTTATTATATCATCTCTATATCATTATCTTTTGCCAAGAATACCCTAGATTGTCAAAGCAAGAGAAAGAAAATCCTATCACATATTGGAAATCGATATATGGAGGAGAAGTATACATACATTAGGATTTTCGAAACAACAATATCACCTCACTTACTACTTGCATATGTACCTGATAAGTTGGTCTTAGGGGGAATTTCTCATAAAACAATTCTACAAGGATTTAATTCTTTCCTAGTCAAAGACAAGAAAAGGGATTTTATCCCCTATGGTTTTCAACTAGGCTATTACTTTGTCATGGACACTCCATGGGATAGGTAGGAGTTATTAAGCCATTTGGAATATAGATTTGAAACTGACATATATAGAAAGCATGAACCGGAAGGTCTGGTGCTTAAGTGTGCTGAGCAAGTTGTTGTGTATTGGCCTTATGCATGAAAAAAGACATGATGAGATGTTCATTGATAATGAAAAGATCTAGGTTGAGGATATGGAGAGGAAAGATAAGCCAAATACAACTATATTAAAAAATATCTCTGTTTTCAAACAAATATAAGTCATGACACAAAGTGTTGTCACAATTGCATGGGGTGTGACAACTGAAAGAGAGGCAATGGAAGCTAGGAGAGAGAAAGAAATTACATTGAAGGTATAAGTCTATCATCGGGCCATAGAAGAAGAATAAAATAGGGTATCCCAAGAGTAGGAACTTCAAAGTAGAATAGAATAATAATTTTTCAATAAGGAGGGTGAATATGTTTCTCAAGAAGAGATTGAACAAATAAGGAGGGCTGTAGATGAACAAAATAATAGAAAAAAGAAAGAAAATTCCAAGCAAGAATTAATTATATAGAAAAGTCCAAACAAATGGAAGAATAAGAGAAGTCCAAACAGATGGAAATATCCAAATTAGATACAAGGAAACCCATTGATCCATTAAATGATGTTCATCCTATAGAGACCCCTCCTGATGTAACATCCCCACTAGAATCCCAACTTGAATTAATGCTTAATGTTTATATAATATGTGGCTACGGTCAAGTGTTGTAATATCTGAATTGTATTTCTTTGTTTGAATAATAAAATGTAATGTCGGTTGCTAAGGGGACATGGAAAGAGATGGGGGGTGAACTAATCCACAAGATAGGGGATGGTCTAAGAGAATGATAAAGAAGGGGAATTACACATGTATATTAATTCAACCCATTTCCCTAATTTTTTTATTGGTATAAGAACCTTATAATTTTTTATTGAGTGTTCCCAAATACAATCATTGAATACATGTAAGAGGGTGGGTGTGAGAAGTCACATCCCATAGTTATTGGGCACATGAGGGGATGCGTACAATAAGCTAGGAGAAGTGTGTGAGTCAAGAAATACAAGCCAAAGGGATGAAATTTGTATGGGTTGGGACAACACTTTTACCCATTGAGTTTTTGGTGCATGAAGAGAAAGTAGAAAGAAAGAAAGAGAGCTTGGACCTCAAACAAGCATGGAGGGAGAATTCTAGAGCCTTTTGGAGCATATTTGGAGCTGAACATTGAAGAGTTGGGTTTTCAGGCCTGAAGAGTGAACTATTGTGTGAGTTTCATTGTAACAACAAGTGGTTGTTGTTATTTCTTGGTATTGTTTCCTAGCAACAAGTTCCCTTGAGTTCCAAGATGAGAGATTCTTGGTTACCTATGCCAAAGAGACCCTGATGAATGAATGGGATGTCTTAGGGAATGATATTAGTGAAGGGGTACATTCCTTGGGTTGGGCAAGTCAAGAGGAAGAGAGATGGTTGAAAATCGAGATAGTTGTAGGATAATACTAGTGGTTTGTGGGAATTCTATGTTGTGAGTGGACAATGAGTGACCACCCTCTTTTGTGGATTACTAGCCTCAACTCTGGGGTGAATCGATGTTGATATTTGGAATAACAAGTATATGGTTGGGTGGAACATATGTCCCAAGCAACTGGTTGCACAAACATTTTTATAGGATATGTGTTTTATCTTGTTGCTATGTTATATTATGCATTTATTTGTTGTGCACTAACATTTAGTATAAGAACAATTTTATATCATGTTGTAATGTGCTATTTGTTTCATTTCATATCTATTCAAGATGTTGTAGATGCATCTAATTTATGGTAATAGACAAAAGTTAAATATGGTTGTAATAGTAGCTAATAAGCTATAGGAAATAAATTAGTTAGTGAAAATTTCATTTTTATGAGTATTCTACACCATAATGTTCGTTAGCTGGGTTGGGGATGTTACATTATGGTATTAGAGCCTTGGGTTCAAAAATCATGCTTGTATGGGCCAAGATAGATGTGAATTGGGAAAATTCTCTATTGCACATTTGCATGTGACAGATTTGGAGAAAAAAAGAGAAAAAATAGAGAAAAATCCTTAAATTTGTGAGTAAAATTCGAGTTTGAGTGACTCAAATCTATTTATGAAATATAATGAAGTAAATATGAAAGTTGCAGAGAGAAATTTGACTTGAAAAGGTAAAGATTTTCATTTTAGTTGTCTCTTGTAGCACTGGAAAGAAGTTTAGGAATTGACATTTGAGATCTCATTTGATATTGAGATTAATGATTGAGATTCGATTTGATAAATTTAAAAATTCATAAAGTTTCGTCCATTTTGAAGGTTGAGCGCATAAATGACCAAGATTCAATTTTAGGGGTTAGGAAGTTGAAGTCGATTAATTGCCCACATTCACTTGGGTTTTGTTGAATTTTTCTAAGTGTTGGAAAACTACCGAGAATATCGTCGACAGTTAATGGTCGGGGGTCAGCCATATTCGACAAAGTGTTTTCATTTGCCAAAAAAAATCACTAACAATCGATGAGTTGGTTGTCGGGCGTCGACCAACTTGGTGAAGTGTTTTTGATCAAACAAGAGAATTTGTCGATGGGACGATGGTCAAGCATCGAACAAATCAAAGAAGTGTTCATTTTTGTTGATGGTTGATGGGCTAATGGTTAGCCGTGAGATGATTTAGTGATTTGTTCAGGTCATCCAAGAGAAATGGTTGATGGTCAATGAAGGAAATATGGTGATGATGTGCCATGCCACGTCAACATCCATATTCCATGCCACATCATCATCCATGTTTCATTTCATGCCAACCAAATTTATACCTCAAGATGATGTGTCATGCCACATCACATGTTACCACGTCATCATAGAAGTGGTCGATGGTCGATGGTCAGGTCGACTAGCTTAACAAGGTGTTACAAGTAGTTTCCAATGGAAGTGACTGATGATCGATGGGCTGATGGTTGGGAATCGAATGAATTGGTTATGAGTTTCACTCACCAATGAAAACCATCGATGACAAATGAGCAATGGTTGGGTTGGCCGGTTTAGCGTGGTGTTGTGAATTATTTGTCAAGTGATTGGGTCGATGGCCGATGGTTGGGTCGACAGATTGGGAAAAGTGTTATGCACGCCTAATGGAGAACGTCAATTGCCTATAGATAATTGATAACATATCAATGGATCAAAATCCATGTGATTTGATATCAAAGACTCATATTTAAGGGTTGTTAACACAATAAACAAATCAATTTTAAGTGAAAATTAATGGCTTTTGAAGGTCATTGACTTGCGGGGCGATTTTGAGGCCCTGTGCGACGTTTTTAGCCAGTGGAAACCCACAAGTAACAAAGTGTATTGAGGTATGATCTATGTATTTAGATCAATTAAAACAATTTAGAGAGAGCTATCCAATGATTTATTATAGGTGCAAAACATAGCTCGTATGAGAAAGTTACAACCAAAACAATAAGGGTAAAATTTTCACATCAAATTTGTCCTAGAGAGAATAAATCCTTGCTCAGAAGTTCATTTGGGTAATACGAATAGTATATGGAAATATTATGAACCATATAAAACAACAATAGAGCCATATTTAGGATCTAGGCATGTAAAAATGTGCAAGATGGAAAAGAAGTCACCTGTAGCATACATAGGTAAATTGGGTAAAACAGTAAAAAAATATCTAGACCATAACTTTCAACTCATAACTTGTAATTGAGAAACCAAATAAATGTTGTAAATTTATTGAGGAGTAGAAGACATCGTTCAACTCAAAAGTTTGAATAGGGAACTAAAATTTCTTATAAATTCATAAAACATATTTATGTAGGAGTAAATGAGTGGAAATTACAACTTGCAAATGTTGTAACATTTCGCTTAGAACTCAAGTTGAGGCATGAATACAATCGATGGAAAGATATTTAAGAGGTGAATGCAGCTAGGGAATCATAGTTTGATTTGGTGCATTGTGTCCTTCATAAATTTGGATAAAGAGTAACTTGTATTCTAATTGATGAAATGTTTTATGTTATGCATGTTCTAACAATAATTATTACAAGAACATTTCTTGCGGAATTAGAGGTACACGAAAGAAAATTTGGTTCTTATATGAGGATTGGGTTTATGGATGATTCTCAGGGATCTTACAGCCATAAGGAAGAGGTCATAGGTATGCATGTCAACATGGGCAATGCTGAGACATATTCAAATGGAATAAGGTATAGGCATGATCATGTCACTATGAGAATCCCACATAGGGAAGTACAGAGCTATAGAGATGACAATGAAAGGATTATGAAGTATCGAGAAGAGATAATTCAAAGTGTAAATATGTTTCATAAGCAATTCAACAAAGACTTTGGATCCAAGAAAACAACTAGTGATAGACACATGTGAGAATTTAGATCCCAAATCAAAATGGATGATCATGGAAATGATAGGCAGTCAAGAACAAGGAGCAGACACCATCATTATCCAAACAAGTCCACTATAAGAACTCATGTAATTCCAAGGGTAGGGAGCAGTCCAAGTGTGTCTCCTATTAGGAGGTAAAGGAGAATACATGAGGAATACATCTTGCAAGGTGAACTCTGGAAAATCAAGCCACCAACTTTCAATGGTGAGCACAGGAAAGGGGAAGAGGCTGAGTCCTAGTTGTTGGAAATGAATAAATTTTTCTAGCTACATGATTATGCCTAAAGGGTAGAAACTATAATTTCAACCTACTACTTTCAAGGAAAGGAAACCATGTGGTAGTATCAGATTAAGAAAGCCAAGAACCTTGATGACAAGAGGATCTCATGAAGGCAGTTCAAATGATATTTTGAAGAGAATTTTTTTTCCAAGAATTATTCGGAAGGGAAGATGAAATATTTCTTTGATCTCATGTTGGGAAGCATGAGACTGGATGAATATGAGAAGACTTTCTTTTAATTTTTGAAGTAAGTTGACCTCATAAAGGATGAAAAAGTAAAAATCCAAAGGTTTCTAAGTGGGTTACCATCCTTCTACTGTGATAAGATTCAATATGATAACCCCAATACCTTGGAGCAAACCATAACGAGAGAAAGACATCTTTATGAGCAAATAAGAGGAAGGCCAATTTTCCAAAAATCTTTGAATGACAAGATGAAGGGTAAAAAGGACAAAAGGAAAAAAGGATTTAAGCCACCCTTTTTAAAGAACGACACCCAAACGAATCAAGAAGGTTAGTCAACCCAAAATGAGCACAAGACTGCAGATTCATTTGGGAAAAGGCCAAGGTAGTAGCCTATACAATGTTGGTAATGTGAGGAAAATCACTCATATAAGGACTTCCCTCACAAAGGCGAAAGAATGAGTATTGCCCACAACATTCAAGAGGATGAAATAGTGGAATAAATGGGAGGAAACATGTGAAGGATTTATGAAGCCTTGGAAAACAAGAAAGATGAATATCAATTCCCCAAGATTAAAGTGGAAGGTAATATTTATAACAATCCCATAGAAATTTTAATTAATTATGGAGCTAGACATAGTTACATAAATGCTAACATTGATGAAATATTTACTTGCAAAGGAGTAAGCATACCAAATCTAGTTTAGTTCAATTATCCACATGAGATAAGAGGAAAATCAATGGGTTGGTTAAATATTGTTCGATATAAATGAATGGAGTCAACACAAAGGTAGATGTAAATATCATACCATTAAAGGTTCATATTATTGTCTAATTTGCATGGATTGGTTGGAAAAACACCATGTTGTCCTAGACTATTACAACAATACAATCATATGTATTGATGAAGAAGGGAAGAAAGGAAAGGTTCAAGGCATTTCAAGATCTGTAGTTATTAGAGAAATTTCAGCTATGTAGTTGAAGAAACGTTTTAGAAATGGTTGTTAGTTTTTTGCAGCATATATGGAAGAGGAAACTAGAGATAAAGTGGAAAATATTGAAGACCATCCTATCTTGAAGGATTTTAAAGATGTTTTTAGGGAGATCCCAATATTTCCACCAAGAAGAGACATTGATTTCTCTATTGATTTAGTGTTAGAAGATTCCCTAGTGTCCAAGACACCATACAAAATGGGCATGCTTGAATTGAAAGAGTTTCAGATGCAACTTGAAGAATTGTTAAAGAAGGGGTATATAAGCCCAAGTGTGTCACATTAGGGAGCCCCAATTCTATTTGTAAAGAAGAAATATGGAACCTTAAGTCTGTGTATTTATTTTAGACAGCTTAATAAGGTCACCATAAAGAACAAATATCCTTTTCCAAGAAATGATGATTTGTTTGATTAGCTGAAAGGTGCATGAATCATTTCAAAGATTGAATTGAGATCAAGTTATCATTAAATGAGGATAAAGGAAGAATAAATTAGCATGGAAACATTTAGAACAAGGTATGGACATTATGAATTCAGGTTAGTTCCATTTGGACTATCAAATGCCCCAACGTTTTTTATGTGCCTAATGAATGGAGTTCTCAGGGAGTACCTAGACAAGTTTGTAATTGTTTTCCTAAATGATATACTCATATACTCTAAGTCGGAAGAGGAACATGAAAATCATTTGAGAATGGTTTTGCAATTTTTGAGAGAGAATAAATTGTATGCTAAGCTAAGTAAGTGCATCTTTTACCAAAAGAAGATTCACTACTTGGAGAATATAATTTCAACAGAGGGGATAACAATTGATACTGAAAATATAGAATCCATTAGATGATGGCCAATGCCAAGAAATTTGATAGAAGTTAGGTCATTCATGGGTCTTTTAGGTTATTATTGAAGATTCGTAAAATGATTCTCAAATATTGCAATCCCAATCACTTCTTTGCAAATGAAGGGAGTGAAATTTGAATGGACTCCCAAGTGTGAAGAGAGATTTTAGTGTTTTAAATACATTTCGACAAGCACACTTTCATTTTGTGCATTGATTCAATCAAGGAAGAGATCGGTGGAGTTCTCAATCAAAAGGATCATGTGATATGTTATGAGTCCAAAAAATTAAAAGAGAGAGAGGAATTACACTACCCATGATCTAGAATTAACAACAATTGTACATGCATTAAAAATGTGGAGACATTACCTTCTGGGGAACAAATTCGAGCTAAGGATATACCATTTATTTCTAAAGCATTTGTTTGGACAACCAACATTAAATGCTAGACAAACTAGATGGCTGGAATTTCTGAGTGAATACGACTTTGAAATTAAGCATATAAAGGAGAAAGAAAATCAAGTGGTCGATGCACTTAGTAGAAGGGCTCATGAAGTGCATGTTCCATCCATCAGTGTGTATATATCTGATCTAAAATATAAAATCGTTGTAGCAGAAAATTCAAATCAACAATATCTAAAAAAAAAAAGAAATATTACAATAAGGTAATTTTCAGCAAAAACTTAATTTTTCTGACTTGAAAGAAGATGGAATTCTCATGTACAAAGGAGAAGTATATGTGTCGAATTCTTGTAAACTGAAAAATGTAGTGTTGAAGAAAATCCATAATGTGCCATATGTTGGGAAACTGGGATATCATAAGACAATTGTAGTTGTAAGAAGCCAATAATTTTTTCCAGGAATGAAGATAAAAGTGGTTAATTACATATCCAGATGTCTAGAATGCCATAAAGTGAATACTGATCATAAGCATCCAACAGGGTTGTTGCAGTCATTTCCCATTCCATAATTGAAGTGGGAAGTTGTGACGGTTGATTTCATTACTAATCAGTCCAAAACTGTGAACTAGCATGATTCCATCGTGATGGTGGTGGATAAATTAACTTAGCCAATGTATTTTATTTCCATGAAGACAAGAAAAAACCCAACAAATATTGCAGCAAGTTTCATGAACGAATTTTCCAGGCTACATGGAGTGCATAAGGAAATAGTTTTAGATAGAGATCCAAAGTTCACATATAATTTTTGGAAAGGTTTGTTCAAGGGATTTGGGACAAATCTAAACATCAATACAACGTATCATCCATTGTCAGATGGAAAAACACAAAGGACTAACAAGATAATTGAGGACATGCTTAGGATGTATGTGATGGACCAACCATCATAGTGGTAGGATTATATTTACTTAGTGGAGTTTTATTACAATAATGGGTAGCAAGCCTCATTGAAAATGAGTCCATTTGAGGCATTGTATGGAAGAAAGTGTAACACATGAGTGAGTTGGGATAATCCATCATACAAAGTAATTGTTCGGCCATATTTGTTAAAGGAAATGGAAGAATAGATGGAAAGGATTAAGCATAATTTAAAGGCTGCCAAGGATAGGAGGAAACATTATGTAGGAAAGAATAGGGATTTTAGATATTTTAAAGTGGGATAACACGTGTTCTTAAAAGTGAAGGAGAAAATAAGTTCTCTAAGATTAGGAAGTTGTTTGAAGTTGGAAGCAAGATATTGTGGAACTTTTGAAATATTAGAAAAGATAGGGCCAATTGCATACATAATATCATTGCGTGCATCCATGAGAGTGCATAATGAATTTCATGTGTCATTATTAAAGAAATATTTGTTTGAACCTAACCACATAAATAATTGGAATGTGATCCAAGTGGAGAAAAAAGGGGATTTCTTGGTGGAACCAATACCCATCCTAGACCAGAAATTCAAAGTGCTCATGAACAAATCCATAGGAATCGTTAAGGTTCAATGGACTTGCTATGGTCCTGAAGATGATATTTGGGAGAATGAAGAAAACATGTGGAAATAATACCCGCAAAGTTTTTCCAATTTTGAAGAAAGAAGAATGCAAGACTCCATCCTGAGAAACTAGAGTTCTAAAACCACATCTCAGAGTCCTGTCCATCCACACTTAGGGCCTTGGTAAAAGAATGGATCATTCCTTGGGTTATCCATGATAAACATATGGTACATCCCTTCGTTTATCTCTATGAAATGAATGGTGCATTCCTTGGGTCAACAAGTTTGGAGGAATGAGTGATTAAGGTTGGAACTATTAATGGATTTGTGAAATTGCAGAATTTATTTTCTAAGTATTGTGATGTAAATTTTCATATATGTATATCGATAGGGTGTCCACCGAGGATGGTGTAAAATTGTATGGAAGGGGAAATGTAAAATCTCCATTATAATCCATAGTTTAATTAATTCTTAATGTGTATATAATATGTGGCTACGACCAAGCGATGTAATATGAAAATTGTATTTCTATGTTTTAATAATAAAATGTGATTCCATCTGCTAAGGAGACATGGAAAGAGATGGGGGATCAACTAATCCACAAGAGAGGGAAGGTCTAAGAGAATGGTCAAGAGGGAGAATTATCCATGTATATAAATTAAACTCATTTTCCCAAATTTGTTATTGGTATATGAACCTTCTTTTTTTTGATTGAGTGTTCCCAAAGCCAATCATTGAATACATGTAAGAGTGTGGGTGTGAGAGGTCACATCCCACAGTTATTGGGAACATGGGGGGTTAAGTAAAATCATCTCGGGGAAGTTTGTGAGTCAATAAAGGCGATCCAAAGGGAGGAAATTCATATGGGTTCGGACAACCATTTTACACATTGAGTTTTTTGTGCATGAAGAGCAAGTAGAGAGAAATACAGAGAGCTTGAAGCTAGAAAAACCACAAAGGATGAATTCTAGAGAATACTGGAGTGTACTTGGAATGTTTTGGAGGTTAATATTGAAGAGACAGGTTTTCATGCCTGAAGAGTGAACTCCTGTGTGAGTTGCACGATAACAACAAGTAGTTTTTATTGTTTATTTGTAGTTTTTCCTAGCAACAAGTTTCCTTGATTTCCCAGTTGAGATATTCCTCGTTACCTATGCCAAAGAGAGCCTGCTAAATGAATGGGACACCCAATGGAATGAGATCAATCAAGGGGTACATTCCTTGGGTTGGGTAGGTCAAGAGGAAGAGACCTGGTGGAAAATCAGGATAGCTATAGGAGAATACCAATGGGTTGTCGGAATTATGAGCTATGAGTGGACAGTGAGAGGCCACCCTCTTTTGTTGATTACTAGCCTCAAATTTGGGGTGACTTGTTGTTGAGATTTGGAACAAAAATTATATGGTTGGGTGGAATGTATGTCCCAAGCAATTGGATGCACAATTTTTTTTATAAGATAAGTTTTTTATCTTGTTGTTGTGTTATATTATGCGTTTATTTGTTGTACACCAACTCTACTTATGAGAAAAAAATTATATGTTGATGTAATGAGTTGTTAGTTGGGTTTCACATCTATTTTAGCATGTTATATATTCATCTAATTTATAGTAAAAGACAACAATTAAATATCATTGTAATGGTAGTTGATAAGCTACATGAAATAAATTAGTTAGAAATTTTTTCATTTTTATGAGTATTATGCACTATAATGTTCCTTAGTTGGGTTAGGGACATTACACCTAAGGGAATAATTGTTTTAATTAAGGATAAGTGGGAGGATGTAGTAAAGGTCAAAGTCCCATTAGGAAATGAAGAGGATTTAGATGTTGTAGAAATATCTCAGGACAACAGTATTGAAGAGAAAACTCAGGATTCTTTCAAGGGAATATCATTTGAACACATAGAGAAATTGGTTCTAGAGCTCACTAAGACTAAAACCAATAAGGAACAAGAATTATTTGGTGAAACTCATGTTCTAGAGAAGAAATAGGAACTTAGTGACATGTCCAAATGTTGAAAAGAGCAAGAAGAAACCACACTTAAAACTATTGAAGAGGCACAAACCCCTATTCAAACCATAGTTGGGAAAAATGTTGTGACATATGTAGTCAAGGTACCTAACATGGATAAAAAATAGGGAAAGTAGGTTGTAGAAAAGAAAATTAATCATCCATATCGAGAGCAAACTACAACCTCCATATAAGGATAAGATGATAAGAAGATAGATATATCATACCAGCAAACCGAGCAATCAAGCAATGATCAAAAATAAGAAAAGGAGGTTGAGGTAGTAAAGAGGTGAAAAGAAACTATAGATAAAGGTAAGGCACATGTTATTGAAAATTTCCATACACTAGAGACTCTAGACAATATTTTGGCATGGGGTGATCGACTGATTCCTGAACGATTTGATGAGTTGACCGATGTAGAATCCATTTCCTATGAAAAAAAATCACTTGTGAAGAGAATGCAAAGGAAAAGGAAAGTGATAGTAGATAGTTTTGTATTGATAACATCATACTGTTGGAAGATTGGTTGTTGTCATTGATGTCAACCCTAGTCATGGGTTTTGGACCGCAAGATTGATAAAGGTATTTGGACATGAAGGAGAATGCACATGCATATAAAATACCCATGAATGGATAGTATACATCATGCTGTTTCCGGTGGTATGTGGCACGTCACTTGGATCCTCATGGTTGAGGAGAAATGAATTTTTGAAGATGACAAAGTGAATTGAACATGTAGGCCCTGAAGATAATTAAAGAAAAGAATTACAAAATAAGAAAGTGTCAGGTCGGCCCTAATGTTAAAAGGAAGTGACATAAATGGTATAAATAAACATCATTATACATTCATTTGATACAAGTCGAATTTTAGAGGGAACAAGAAGTAAAAGAAGGCCAGATTTCAAGGGAGGATGAAGTCTTTTGGTGATGTGTTCTAAGGTATGTTATTTTCAGGTCATCTTACCATTTTTGCTATAATGTTTTGTCTAGAACGATTTAGATGGTGAAATTGCTATAGTATTGAGAAGACATATCAAGGTACGTATGGTAAAAATTTCAGCTCTTGATTCGCTACAATTATGGAGATACACTCTGTGGAAGATAGGGTTTGTGACCAGTCCTGAAGCTAGTCAATAAACAGGTGTTCCGAGTAAAATAGTCATAACTTCTTCATACAGAATCCACATGAAGTGGGACCACTTCCATTGGAAATCGTACAGACTTTAGTGTCTTGTGTGCAAGTTTTAGAATCAAATGTTAAATATTGAGTGCGTGGCATGCTGTACAAGTTGGGTCTTCTGAACAAACCAGAATTGAATAAAGTCTACCATTCTTTCTATAACCTTTTTTTGGGGAGGATTCAAGGAGTGAAAATTGGAGGAGTTTTAGAGAATACATTGAGTAATATTATCTACAGGATCAGAGTACTCCAAGAATTGAAGAATTGCATAAATTGAAGAAGTCTCAGGAAGCATTATCAGGTTCTATGTGATGATTGGTTGATGGTGATGATTTAATGTAAAGTTTTATTATCTCTCATATATTCTTGGGTGGAAGGAAGGGGAAATGATGGAGAGTTCAACTCTCTCTTGATATTAGAGGATTGTATCTTCCTCTTGGAGCTTTATCCCTCCCTCTACATTTGGAAGCTGTAGCTACCTTTGGAATTCATTACTTCCCATGAACAATGAACTATTGATTATTTCTCATATATTATGCATGGTGTATTATGGTGTATTGGTGTAACACTTATACTATTTTCATTTCTCATTGGATATATTTGAGTGGTTTAAGTATAAGTTGAAAAAGGTTTTAAATTGTACTTGATACTGATTCACCCCCCTCTCAGTATCAACAATTGGTTTCAGAGTGGGTTACCTTCAATATAGTTTAACCACTAGAAGGAATATCCTATGCAGAAATGGAAGACAACATTCCAAATGGGATTACACCATTTGATGGAAGCAATTTTGAATACTAGAAAAATAGAATGGAAAATTACTTGAAATCTCTTGGGGCAGATGTTTGGTTCTCAGTTGCTTCAGGATATAATGCTTTGAAGAAACCAAAGACTGCAGCTTAGAAGGAAGCAAAAAGGAACAACAAATTGGCAATAGATACCATCCTGGATGGATTGACATATTCAGTGAAATCCAAGGTGGGATCATGTGCATCAACAAAAGATCTTTGGGACAAGCTACAAGACCTTTATGCAAGGGAAGAAGTAAAAGAAGAAAAAGAAGTTGAAGAAGATTACAACATCTCATATTTCAAGAAAGAAAATAGAGCTCAGTTCTTTTTATTTAATTGTGAAGGAGTAGGACATGTTGAATTTGAATGTCCTCATCCAAGGATTGAAAGAGATGACAATGAAGAAGAAGAAAATCATAAAGTAGAAATGATTCAGCAAGAAGATGAGAATCTTAAAAAATTGAAACATGTTGAGATTGAAAATAGCAAGCTCAAAGACACACGTAGAAAACTAAGAAGTGAATTGGCTAGTTGTGAAAAGACAGTTGTAATCTTGAATAAACAATTAGAAGACTTTGAGAAACTAAGAGAAGAAACCATTTCCTTGAAAACTCTACTCGAAGAAGAAAGAAGAATATGAGAAGTAAGGAATGTCCAAATGAAGAAGAAAGAAGAAGATTTTGAGAAACTCGAACAAGAAGTTGTCTCATTGAGGAAGAGCTTAAGAAACTCTCAAGTGCCAAAAGACTTAACACATCTTAGATGCATGGGTGAAACTTCATACAAAGAAGATGCAAATACCAACAAGAAGGTTGAAGAAAGAGCTACATAAACAGTTGATGAGAAGTGGACCAGGATACCAGAAAGAAGGAATGATTACAAAAGAGAAGAATATCCAAGAAGACCTCCTACCTTCAAGAATCAAAGAAGCTTCAATCAGTATGAAGGAAACTACAAAAGAATAGATCATGAACCCAGATGGACTACATCACAAAGAACCCCACTTACTCCAAGGTATCAAAATTTCTTTCTTGGTCATTGTTATACTTGCAAAAATTTTGAACATAAGGCAATTAATTGTAGAATCAATGAAAGGAACAAATACACAAGAAACAAGAACGGTGTAAACAGAAGATATGGAAATAATCGTGGATTTGTCAACATAAGTTATAATTCATTTTACCCCTTGATGGACAAAAATATTGTATGCTACAAATGCAATTATCTTGGTCACAAAGCATGAGATTTCATATATATGAATGAAGATGTCCCTATGCCAACCACAATATGGAGAAGTGAAAGAGATTCCAAACAATGAAGATTGTCAAATAGCATTGACCGCTGAAGAATGTAAAGAAGAACATGAATGGTACATAGACAATGGATGTTCTTCACACATGATCGGGGATCAAGACAAATTCATTAGCTTGAAGAGAAAGGGTGGCAATGTTGCATTTGGAGATGACTCATATGCCAAAAATTAAAATACTTGGAGAAGGTGTAGTAGAGCTTGGAAGAAAAAATGTAAAATCAAAGAATGTTATATTGGTTGAAGACTTGAATCATAATCTACTCAGTGTTAGTAAAATGTGTGATCAAGGATACACTCTTACGTTTGATTCCCG
>ML779058.1:2070662-2096174 GCA_009831015.1 Picea engelmannii | reverse complement strand
AGAGATCTAATGCATACATAAGAAGGTTATAATGATCAAATATGACACATACCATGATACCTCGGACCAATTACCTCATGGAGCAAGAGCCTTTTCTGATGCAAGCCCAGGCCGGTAGTGACGGAGGCTGGTACTGCTGACAGGACAAGTCTGGCTGAGAAGAAGAAAAGATGGGCCCTCATGGGCCATGCTCAAGTCGCTCCTGCTCTCGGTACTCCATGTCTAGGACCATGTGGGCCTCGAGACATGATCTCCTAGTTATCCCTAGGTATCGGGGATAACAGGGATAACTGTCATCTCTAGAATGGGTTACTCTAAAATCTATACAAGATCTATGTTCCTAAAGGTAAAATATTGCATCTTATTAGAGAGGCTCACACCTCCAATGTTGTAGGAAATTTTGGTATTGGGAAAATGGTTGGCCTAGAATGAAAGAAGATGTATCTTGATTATTTGAGGATGAATAATTTGTTGTACTAGAAAGCCGAATAATATAAAGAAAGGTCTATGCCATCCCTTACGTATACTCAGTCAACCTTATGAAATTATTTACATGGATTTTGTATGTGGTTTGATAACAACCAGGGAGGAACATGACTATCTTTTTTTGGTACTTGATAGGTTCTACAATATGTGCATTCTTATGCCTTGTAGAAATATCATCAGAGGGAAATAAGAAACACACATGTTCTTTGAATAGGTTTTGGTGCACTTTGGGATACCAAGGAGCATCGTCTCAGACAAGGATACCCGATTTCTCAACATCTTTTAGACTACACTTTAGGAGAATATGGACACAAAGTTGAAGAGATCTACAAAATTCCATCCATAGACAGATGGATAGATAAAAATAGTCAACATGATTCTAGTATATATTTTGAGGGGTTACAATCAAAAGCATCCAAAAACAATATTACCAACTTAACAAGAACCATGACCTCAACACGAGAAATCTAGCCTTTAAAACCCATATGTTTTCATAAAAAACCACAAAATTAACCCTCAAATCAAAAAGTGGTGCTACCGATAGAACCCTTTTTTTAGGTTAAAACTACGACTTTTTTCAAGCATGGCCTAAAACATGCATATAGTTGCTTTGAAAAACCTTAAAATCAACACCTAAATCAAAGAATGGTGCTACCGAAAGAAAAATGTTTTTTTCTAAATGTTAAAATTATACCTCATTTCAAACCTTATCCTACTGCGACAAGTACCATTGCAACCAGAACCTACAAATTAACACATTTTTGAAAGTGGTGTAAAACATTATCACTACTATAAACCAAATCGTAAAATCAACCCTTAAATAATTACTTTTTTAAGGTTAGTTTATCACTCCAACCACAAGATAATAAATAATGGCATGAAAATATCACCATTTGAGATGTCAACATTCAACATAACTTCAAAATATTTTTTTATTTTAAATAGACAAGTCTATACAAATTACATTTAATGAAACATAAATTATTTCGTCACATTTCATATTCAAAACAAAAGAGATAAGAAATTTTGTTATATATTCTCCATAATAAAAACATATAATTCATAAAACATATAAATGATTCATAACTTCATGTAAGCTCATATGTAACTGAGAACACTTAATTTTGGTTACCATACAAACATCATATTGATAAAAAGCACATACAATATTTCATACACTTAATCAAATTCATCCATGGATTCTGACACACCATCAGAATCTACATTGTCTTCATATGAATGACTGGAAGAAGATGTAGATTCAATCCATATTATTCTCTATTATCAATGAGTGGACCATCTGAGTCTACATGTATGCACAACATTTCATATGTCAAAAGGATCTTTGATCTACGACTAGGTTCAACAAAATCCCACCTTGCACTTATCTCTTGTGGAAACAACCTCTTGATAATCTGTATGGTCCTAGAGCAAAGAGTTCCTCTCTTTGTAAAATTGAAGTCATAGACAAGTATGTCAACATCCTCTAATTTTAAGAGGTCAGTGCAATGACGATTTATATTTTGACCCTTTATTTTTCTCTTTCTGTTGTTTTGTTTCTCAACCACCATCTCTTTCTTGTACACACCATTGAAAGGGTGCGTACTTGTTGCATACCAATGCACTTAAACTGCTATAACATCTTCATTTTATTTATCGATCCTTATAACTTTTGCAATCCAAAATGGATAACCATGTGGATCTTCAGTCGCTAAGAATGCAATCATGAAACCATCTTTAATATCTTGTGTTGAACCCCTGTAAAGATGTTCCATGGCTTCACATTATTCACATGATCTTCTAGAACCAATATACATTTCTCTTTCCTCTACCTATGAAAACTCAATAACAGCTTCATATTCCTGTTTTTCAACAATGTTTGTTTCTTCAGATTCATTTGACCTATTTTACGGCCAAATAAATGGAGTCTTAAAAAATGCATCTTCATTTGTTGAGTTTTAAATTATGTCATTTTTATCATTGAAAAAAGACTCCCACCAAACATAATCAGAAACATCAAACTACTTATATGTATATTTAATGGACTTTTTTTATTTCCTCCAAGCATTCATAATAATCTACATCTCTATTACTCCTTCGTGCATTATGGATTTCAACAACGGATTGTAATAACATTAACTTTGATGCAAATATTGGACGATATGGAATGAACTTAAAAAATGCCAAACCTATTGAAGGCCCCCATTCTATAGTAGTTGAATACTTCTTTCCCCACATAAGTGTTTTCCCATCAACTTTTTTTTAGGCAAAATTGATGTTGGAAGCTAATGTCATTAAGCTGATCAATACATTTTTCTTCACCATGTGATCATTGGATAAATTTTCACATGTCAACAATTTCTTCTAATATTTGAAAAATACGCTCTGGAATGTATGATTTCTGAATACATTCAATTAATGATGGTAGGATTCCAACATTTTCCCTCTTCAATGTTACTGAAAAATGACTGAACATTTAATCAATATGATCATGTGTGTGTCCAACAAGAAGGAAACCAATTTTAACCTTTTGAACGATTCCCAATTCAATAAGTATGATGAGATATCCAAAGACAATTTGATTTTTGTTTTCATGACTAATGTTATCCAACTGCAGATATATAACTTGAGGAAGATTACCAGACCAGTGATTGATTACATGATGAATTATGGTGATGGTCAGATTTACATCATTATGAATATTTGGAGCTGTGAAGTAAACCCTTGGACACATTGTTCCATTAAAAACCATACAACCAACCAAATGAAACTGAATTAAATTCGTTTCCTATAAATGTTTTGGTGTATGAACAAAATTTGGTAGAAGTGTTTTTTTCTGGTCCATGCCATCAATTATCGTACCCATATATTTATCCGGAGCATCATAACACTTCATTCTATGTTTGTACAACTTTTTCCTTTCACTTGATTGTTGATTCTTGTGTTCTTGGAGTACTTTGACTATAGAATATGCACATGAAAAAAAATGAAAATATTAATAATATGTTTTCATTGTTGATAACTATCGAATTTAAACAAAAACAAATTGTAAATATATACCTCTTTCTACCCATTCATATTTATCTCTTCTTTCTTTAAGAGAATCACATATACTACAAATCACCATCCTTGACTTCTTAGGAATATAGACATTGTTGAATTGTCTCTTCCATACTCTTGTAAAATATGCATTTGAAATAAAATTGTGATTTCCTTCAACACTTTCAACATATTCTTTGTATAACTTGTAGATTTCATTCCTTGAGAAATTATCTGGAATATGTATTGTCTCTCTATCTGACATAGACTCTCCATGTTTGGAAAATAAGTCTCACATACATGCCAATGCAGTGTTTGTTAATGGGGAAATATCTCGTCCATGATGTACCTTTGAATAAAATGTAGGGTCTTTTTCCAATTTTGTTTGGATCCTTGATAGACAAAGATTACCAATTGAGTGGATTGTTTTGAAATCCTTTCTGCAAAGTAAAATATTGCCAATGTAATAATAATATCCTATATTCGTAGATATCATACACCCCACTAAATATGAATTTTTCATGCTCTTATTCATTGACAAATAATTCTTCCTTTTCTGCAAGGCATACATGTAGTCTATGCTTTTCAAACAATTCTTATGACAACAATCACTAGAAATCAAATCACCGATGGAAAATGATTTAGTGAGAAATTATTTCTTGGACCTTGTATAACTAGAATGATTTATATTGATATAAAAAGGTCTAGTCCTGATCCTGGACACAATATTTCTTTGCAATGTCTCTACTATTTGAACATCATCACTAGGAGGAATATCGTTCTCACTATAGTCATACATAGAATCCTAGGAAGACTGAACAGAAGATTTTTCATCACCTTGATTTGTTTCACATGAATGATTTAGAACATGATCTCCATTCCTAGGTCCATAATCATCTTCATTGGTAATCTCCTTGAGAAGAGAAATAACAAGATCTTCATCGAAAACACAATCACCTGCAAGAAAATGTCCACAATCAACATAGTCATCTTCAATAATTTTGAAATCTCCAATTGAGGGAAATTCTACATCATCCTCATTACTACCCTCAAAATGCTGACCTAAAGGAAAATCTTCAACATTCTCATTAGTACCTTAGAAATAATCACTTAGAGGAAACTCTTCATCATATTCATTGGAACCTATGATTTCTCCTGCTGTGTCAGTACCTTCAAAATCCTCACTTGGAGGAAACTTTTCATCATCCTCATTAGTCCCTTCAAAATCCTCACTTGGAGGAAAATATTCACCATCCTCATTAGTCCCTTCAAAATCCTCACTTAGAGGAATATATTATTCTTCCTCATCTATACCTTCAAAATCATCACTGAATCTCCATTATCCTTATTTGTTCTTTGAAAATCCTCACTAGGACGAAGATTTTCATCCTCCTCATTAGTACCTTCAAAATTCTCACTTGGAGGAAAATCTTCATCATCCTCTCTAGTACCTTGATAATCCTCACTTAGAGGGAAATTTTCATTATCTCCATCAGTACCTGCAAAACCCTCACTTGGAGGAAAATATTAATCTTTCTCTTTACTCCCTTGAAAATCCTCACTTACAGGAAAATATTCATCATCTTCTTTACTTACTTGAAAATATTCACTTGGAGGAAACTCTTCTTCATCCCCATAAGTACTGTCAAAATCCTCACTTGGAAGAAAATATTCATCATCATCATTAGTACCTTGGAAATCCTCACTTAGAGGAAAATATTCATCATCCTTCTCACCATATTCTTCCCCTTCATCATTCGTTCCTTCAAAGTCTTCAGAATGATGACTTTCCCGATCAATATGCTCAATATCATTGCTTGTAATATGATCAAAGTTATCACTAGGTGAAACATATGACTCCTCATTTACATTAAAAGTATTCAAACCACATTTGTCAATCTCTGAAGAGGAGGCATGTGAACAAGATGTTGATGCTCAAGAAATAAAATCCTGTCTATATGATGAATCCATCACTGCTCACTACAAACATACAATGGTGAAAATGCCCACTCTCCCAATGAAATTCTTATAGCTTGTGGAATGAAGATTTCCCTCCAAATTTTCCCCAAAATTTTTCCCCCAAATTTTCCGTCTCAAAATTTCCCTCCAACTTTTTTCCAAAATGTTTTCCCCAAAATTTTCCCTCCAAATATTTCCCAAAATTTTTTCCTTCCAAATTTTCTTAAAAAATTCCCCTCCGAATTTTCCCTCTCAATTTTCCCCAACAATTCCCCCCTAAAGCTTTCTATTTAATATTTTACCTTGAATATTAAATAATTCTTACTCTATTAATTCATCATAAATTAATTAATTACATTATGTTTTATCTTTTTTAATTTATCCCACATTGATTAAACATATAGATGGTTTATATAATATTTGATATATATACATAATCTCCTTCTATTTTATTTATCACATATGCACTAAACAAACTAACAAGTTGTATAGTACTTGGTATATATACACACTCTTGTTTTGGTTTTTTACATTGCATCAACTATTGGGCAATGTTTGTTGAATATTTTGGAGCAATCAGACAACATTTGTTGAATATTTTGAAGCAATCGGGGAACGTTTGTTAAATAATTTGAAGTAAGCTACAAGGGATAAACATCAAGGGAATTCAACAAGGAGAGACTACACATTTCAAAGGTCATTTCAAAACAAATTAATCTTTGTAACTATGCAAAACATTGAAAACCTTAAATTTCGCGTGATTTTTTATATTTTGTTGGAAATAGATCATAAATTTTCAATTTTTTTTTATATATTTTGAAATATATTTTAGCAAAATTTATCACATTTTAATTCTAAAAAATGATGAAACCCTCCTAAATTTACTATACTTCAAACCTAAAATCGTGTTTTTTGCTTTTCGCTCACTCGGATGATGTAGAGCATCTCCCTCGGCACCTTGGGACCAAGTCCACAATCGGCATGAGAACATCGGGTGCGGGGTTGACCAACAAACCAAAACCTACAAAACCACAAAAAAAAACTATTTAAAAAAAAAAAATTATAAAATAGATTTAATAAAGTTTTTTTTTCTTTAAATTAAAATTAATTTATTTCTTGTTTGGGCCATCCGGGGGAGGGTGATGTCGACCATCACCCCCAACATCCGTGTGGCCAAGTCCAACCATGGATTTGGCCATGCGGGCATTGGGGGCGATGCCCGACATCGCCCTCCTCTGGCTGGTCGACGAACTGTCCAACGTTTAATTTAAAATTTTATAATTTAAATTTAAAATTTAAAATATTTTTTGTTTTGTTTTAATATAAAGTTTTAATTTTAAGTTTTAATATAAGGTTTTTTATATAATTGTTTTAGTAATTTTTTAATTTTTTTTATTTTTTTTTATTTTGTTTTAATTTTTTTCTTTTAATACATTTTTTTTTTATAAAATTAAAACTTTCACTTTTAGAGTTTAATATTTTTATAAAATTTGTTTATTTAAAAAAAAAAATTGTTTATGTTTTTTTATTTAAAAGAATTTTTTTTTTTAATTGTCTTTTTTTTCTTTGAATGTTTTTCATGTGTAATTCTATTGTTTTTGTTTTTTTTTAAGTGTTTTGGGATTTGATTTTGTGTATATGATCTTTGCTTTAGTATTTTTTTTCCTATGTTTTTTTTTTTTAATTTTATGTCTTAGAAAAACTAAGGTTTTAGATAATTTTAATTTAACTTTAGTTTTTTTCCATGAACAAAATATATTTTATTTTTTCCTTGAATAATTTGTGTTTTTTTGTTTTTTATATAGTACAAATGGCAGGGAAGAAAATCTATGTGAATATATCTGGAACAAGACCTATAGTAATGGCATCCAAAAGCCCAGTTAAGACCTCCATGAATGCTAGGAAAAAAAATGCTAGCCCAACAAATGAGGTCACGAGAGCAATGAAGAATGTTAGAGAGTGGAAAATTGTGAATGACAAAAGTAGAATGGAGCATTCTTGGTATCTTAAAGGCAAACAAACAACCAATGGAGAACAAATAATTTTGTATTGTGATGAATTTGAACATGTCCAAGCAAGCTATCAATCACTTGGAATGTTATGAGATATATGTTTGGTGCCAAGAACATATATTGTTTATGCATTGGTGAAACAATTAAAGACATATCTCAAGATTAGATATTGTTTGAATATGAGAATTTATAAAAAGGAAAAAAATTTCACAGACTTATGTGCAATGATCATGACAGACATTGAGATGGGAAATGTAAGTTGCCTATTCTTATTTTTGTAGCAAGTATTATTATAAGTTTAGTGATGATTGCTAAATATTATTTAACAATGGAAATGACATTTTTATTTTTACAGTATTTTTCTAGGCGCCTTTCAAAGATGTTAGTGGGGATTTATTATACGAGAGAAATATCATGGAAGTCATCAATTCCTTTCATATCATTAATGCACAGGAAGGAAGGAAAAAGAAACAAAGAGTAACGGATGTTGAATATGTAACAAAAAATAGAGAAGAACAACGAAGAAGAAATAAAAGTCATCATTCTAGAAAGGACAAACGGGTTAAATTTGAAGATATGGAAACTCCAGATGAAGATGTCACTGAGATTAATGCCAATGTAGTTACCTATATTCGTCAAAATAAGACTAAACAACATAAGCAGAAAAGAGGTATGGCCAATGATGATTTCATTCCTATTGATTATGAAGAGATTGTTGAGTTAGATGAAATTCATTTAAATCATAAAAAGAGGAAAGAAAAGGTTGTTGATGAAGAAGAATTGATAGTTACCTCTGAATATCATGATGGATTTCGTAAAGGTAGAAGAGAAATAATAACAACTGGTGCTGATCTAGAAGATGGTATTATCAAAACAACACAAAATACCATTCGTGAATGACTAAGGAGGAACAATTTGGTTGATGATGACCATACATTTATATTGAATGTGAAGTAGCTATATAAACCCACAAAAGGTAAAGAAAAATACCAAATTATAAAACCACATTAGTTGCATATCCAAAACTTAAAAACATTGATTAGGAACAATCCGTATGCACATGTGGTTGACTACTTAGTTCTTGTTGAACCAATGGAAGTTCATACCAAGGATGGATTTGATAGGTCAAAATGTTTTGAGTATAAATATTATGTGATGAGAGGAAATCATTATGTAGAGGCTTGTAGAGAATTGATGCAAGAGTATCCTAATAATCCTCTCTTTGAGACAATAAAATGTGTAATTTATGTTGGTTTAATAGATGGAGAAGAAAAGTTATTGGCATGGGATCATAACACATATAATGAGTACAGGATGTCCATGACTTTCATTCAAAAAGTGAGATTTATCCATAATGAGTTTTATGTAATATGTGGCAGGGATAGATCAAATGTTGATGCAAAGTTTAGGAAGGAATGTTGTATGGAAATAGGCTTCCCTATTGATGAGGAAAGTGTAAAAGTAAAAAAATTGCAAAGGAAGTGAGACATTCAGAGATGTGGATAGCTATTTCCAATTGGGATTTAAAACTGGCCAGATATGGGATTTGGTAGATGAGATATTCAACCCATGGGAAAATATTAGTATTAAAAATCAAAAGGTTAGGAAGTATAAACCCTTAATAGGTAGCACAAGTAAGACATGTCCTGAAATCAAAAACATGCCTGGTGATATGACTATAACACCTTGTAGAATGATGCAAGGAGTGAAGGATTGGAAACTTGTCATAGCTATATTATCACGCATAAGCTTAGGTGAATTATCAATGAAGGAAATGTGTGATGAATTTAAAAAGTAAGTTTGTTGATTTATTTCTTATTTATGTTATGACTAAAAATTTAATTGTTTCTATATAACATAAGCATGTATTTTATTCTATATATGATTATAACTTTAACTTTTTTTTATTTAGTCACAAGGTTTATATCAAAAAACAATAGGAAATGGTTAAGATGTTGAATGAGTAGAGTTGGGAAGATGTTAGACTCAACTATGTAGATGCAAGCTCTTCAACAACATTGAGTCGATTTTTTGTTCCATTCAAAAAGGTATGTTGATTTATTACATTCATTTTAATCATTTGTAAGTTAATTTATTTTTATTTTATTAGTTATACACTACTACATATGACTAAAGTTTCCACGGTTTTTCATTTCTATTTCCACACATATTCGTCGCACTTTCCACAGAGGCAAAGACTATTTTTCATGGAATTTTTTTCATCGCTATATCAACGCACCAGGTATTCGTGGAAACAACGATGAAATAAGGCTGCCACATGTCAACATCTTAAAGATAGGTTTACCTCAAAAATCATGGCAATAACGATGAAACATCATGGAAATAGGGACAAAAAAGCATGCCAAAGTAAAAAACTCACCAATAAATTGCGACACAAATGGCATACTTATGACAAAAAAGCATGGAAAGTTGCAATGAAAAATCATGGCAATAACGACGAAACATCGTGACAGAGGACAAAACCACCAACAACTTATGATACAGATGCCATACTTGCGACAAAAAAGCGTGGAAAGTCACGACGAAAAATCGTGGTAGAGTAAAAAACTCATCAATGGCTTGCGACGAACTTACATCGCTATTTCCACACCTTCTATAGGTTTAAAAAAATTAATTAAGTATAGCTTGATCATATAAGCCCGAGGAATGAACCTGTGTATTTACGATCTTGCTCATTTACGAGCGTGTTCATGGTGGTATCTGGTATCAAGAAATCAAATATATAAAGGCCCTCTTTTGTGCCTATGAACTCATTGCATTAATTTTTCCGAGCTCCCTCCATATGAAGGCACCCATATTGGATTGTTCCTCTCGTTCCTCCAGGGTAATGCTGCCAAATACAAAGATTTCCTAAAATCCATCCTTTATGTCTGAAAGGAATGTGTATCTGCACTTGAATATAGCTAGTTTGAGGCTATGTCGATCAGTCGACCTACAAAGAAAAGGAACAATTATTGATCAAAGATAACCCTTCTTTCTATAATTCCAAGGTTAGGAGAGAATTCATGGGCCTAATATATGTTTTCTTATCAAGCTATTGAGACATGGGCAAATAGAGACATGGGCGCATAGGTAGAAACCATATATGTTACAATCAACCAATTTGATTGCGTGTTACACATTAATGTCATCATCCCTATGACTGTTAATGATGTAAACCTATTTGTTGCCTTCAGAGGGGTCAGTGGCCTGAGTTCTTGAAGAGAGAAGGGAGAAGAACTTTTCCTGAGAAAAGAAGTTGCATTCTCCTTTGTAAAAACCCCATAAAAAAGGATGTTCGCAGGTTTCTATATAGGCAGGGTGCGAGAATTCTTGATTCTTGCAGGTTGCACCATAGCTAGGGTGCGAGATGTTCACAGGTTGCTCTATAGGCAGGGTGCGAGAATGCCTACACATGGGAAAAACAAGTGTTTTCTCAAATCTTCTAGAAGGAGAAACTTCTATGGTGAGGTGGCATCCGTATGGTTTGGATATTACTCACTTTCATGATTTAGTGGGATCATCCTAACCTCCTCACCTTATCCTCGTCAACTTATAAAAGGAGAGGAGTTCTCATGGAGAAAGTTAGCTTGTGGTTCTTGAGCTTTGGTTAGCTTTGGAGCTTTTGTGATTAGCTTGGATTGGATTGAGATTTGGAGATTTTTAGCTTGGATAGATGAGCCACTTTGTCAAGATAGATTGTGAATATTATCAGATCCGTGCTCTCAGAATTCTTGGAGTGAAAGTGTGTGGGGAACGAAGGACAGTTGGAAGGGACCTTACGACATCAAGGCCATGGTTGTAATCTCTCTCACATTTAATATGATACAGTAATATGATTCTTTCCTATAAAGCTTGTTGTGTTTTATTATATGATTCGTTGATCACATACATAGGTTTATATTGAATTTATGCTATTGCTATCACTTTGGTTGGTTGCGTTATTTTGCAGGATCATCATTGTATGAGTGTTGGAATGGAGCTAGGATGGCGATGGAGAGAGGAAGTGACATTTAAATGGTATGTCACCTATCCCTCTTTAGTTAGTAAATTCAATATTTAAAACTTAAGGAAAGCATCTTGTTTTGTCATGTTTTGTTCTAGATCCATGTGGATCTAGGGAGATCTATTAGTTTCCGCACCTACCGATTAGTGTGATAAAATTGTGCTAGTATTGGAGAGAGAGTTGTAGCAATGTCCAAAAGGTTCAAAATCTAGGTAATGGTCATGTAGTAATACTAGCATACCCCTGAAACAAGGAAAGGGAACGCCGAACAAAATCCAGGGTATATATGTTGGAAAATAAAGGTTTTTTTTTTTAAATTACAGTGGGTGGGTTTTATACTGTTGAATAATCCCATTCATAGCAAGTTCCCAGTCTAACTTGAGAGGGAGTAGAATGTGGAATACTGAAGTGCAAGTGAAAGAAGTGGAAGGCCTCAAAAATAACTAGTCCCCCTATCTCTCTGAAATTTCCTTCTCTTGTAGATGAGAGAGGAACCATCCAAAAACTTATCCAAGAATATGTCAAGAACCATAATATGTTCCATGAAACATCACCTCAAAACCCCTAAAAGCATGCTAAATTTGTCTAGAATATTACACCTAGTTTTCGGGGGTCTAATCCTCATCCATGAACAAGAAAGTTAGTCAAGATAAAGTTCCCAACATGTGCATGAAAATCTATCTTGAAAAGAAAAAATAAACTCCAAGTAGTTCACCATGCTTATCTTGTATTAAAATAGATAAAATAATACAGAGAATCTCTTTAAAAAACATTGAGCACTGAGATCAACTAAAGATGGCATGTGTAAATATTCACTCATAATCTTTAGAGTGTGACATGTGTAAATGTGGCTATGAAGAAACCTTTAACACAATGCTTGAGATCAATAGAGCCTTTTAACTTGGCACTTAATAGAAATCCACCAGCATAGGGTCCACTTTGAGACCATATCCCAATAAAAAATAGAACTACGCATAGTATTTCATATGATATATATCCCTCAAGTGGGCCCCAACCCATGTTGAGGTGATTTATAATCATGGATTCTTCTTCACATTTTCAAAACAGCCCTTAGGGAATTTGGTTCTATCTAGCTCATCTCTAAACTAAACCATAGAGGATGGGCAGGGACTGCTCAGTCCTTCTACAAACACTCTATGAAAGGACTGAGAAGGGGGACACCATTGCCACCTCTTCTCAAAAAAATTCCAATAATATTATCTTTGATTTGTATTATATAATGCATAGGATTTAACTCATTTATTCTCTTGGCTATTGATAAATTAAAGAAACCAAATTAGAATTTATTAATTAACACAATCAATGATTGAGATGCATTTCCATTATCTATAACATACATAAGAAGAATATTTTTCCAGAGAATAAATTTGGTTATGCCTTGCATCATCTAAAATCACATTACTGATTCAATCAGAAGCATGCTATGAAGTTCTATACTATATAACTAATATGATATTGATTTCATGGGCCATCATTCTTCATTTAATCACAATGAATTCTGCAAACAAATGTAATCCAATGAGTAAGTCAATACCTTCAATGACGAGGCAACCTACACAATATATTCCTGTAGGATGAAACTGGACAAATTCAAGATCCTGAAAAAAAGGAAAATGCTTTGAGTCAAAACGAAAATGGTATATTCAGTATTTATCATCTTTTTATCACAAGTATTTAAAATTAAAAACATAATCATTGAACTGTAGAGGCAGTCTGACACACACAACAATAACACTTCCATATCCAGTGCATGTATGAGTTGAAGTCGTGGAAAAATAAGCACGATCATAGCCCTGCAAAGATGGAAATATAGATATTTGTGAGGGTATACAGAAAAGGAAGTATTTTAAAAGGTTGATGCTTCAGTAGTTCATTAAATATGATTTCAATTCAATAAACAAACCAATTACCCCTGTGGCTGAAATTGTGGATAGAGCTCGAAAACGATGTATTGTTCCATCCTCCATGTTCAGAGCAAGCACTCCTTAAAAAATACCTGAAATTGACAGGCAACAATGTGGTGAATAATCATTGATGTATAGAGAACCAATGCAATAACAAAAGAAAAACAATTATTTGTGTATGGCAAACAAATCGGAGATGAATGCTCGATGCTAGTTTGGCTTATCATTTTTGAGAGAGACAAAAGTTATTTCCATTTTATGCTTTTGTGCATTTAAGCATAAATCCATGACAAAAATATCAAACTAAAACATAGTCAAACAGTTAATTGTTCCTTCATTAAATCAAATGCTACAAATTAGAAATAATTCCATTATAGGCAATAGTAGAATGCAAAGGGTTACTACTTGTTCTTATGGTAATTGGAAGGTCTCTACATGATCAACCCCATGCAACATGGATGAATGTGCAGTGCATGCTTTATCATGGGAAAACAATACATGATTATCAACAAATAACACTTCTAAAATGCATGGTAAAAAGCATAGTTATCTTTGAAGAAGTCTATGAATGCTTTTTTGACATGGGAATAATTTTAGAGGCTAACATATTTGTTGATCCATTCTTAGAATTGGGGTTTTATGCTCATAAGTTGAAAAGGAAAATCGGTTACATAATCTCAACAAAACTTGCAAGTCAAATATTGTGAATCTAGTAAGCAATCAAAAGAGTGGATGAGCTAAAAATATTGTGAGTCTTTTATTGAGCATGGTTTACTATGACAATGAGCTATCTATTGGATAGAAAAATCTTATAGTTTATAGACACAACAACAAAAAATGCCTTAGAAAACCAAATTTATTGTTAATGTGCAATGGCCTCTCGATTGAACGAGGGTTGTTTTGGAACACCCTTCTTCCCTCCTGATAGTGGAATGAATTTTGGGTGATCAACTTGAATATTATACACTTAATCAATGTACCACTCTAGGTCAATAGGTTCTTAGACTAAAAGAAATCTTGAGAAGGGAACAAGTTAACTCCTCAACTCTATATCAAGGTGCATAAAATGAAAGGAGCAAGCTTGAATTAAAAGAAAGCTTGAACAAGTTAAATCCTCCACTCTATATTTCTATTGCCACACATATCCCTCCAAGAGATAAATTTGTTGATTTGGATATGATTGCGCTAGGCCTCCAAAGGCCAAGTGTATTCAATCACCACCAAACCCTGGCCTTAGGGTGGCATCGATCCCTCAAAGGTGACATTTTTGTCTCCAAAGGCAAGTTGTTTGGATTGTAGGGGATAGGTGAGATCCTCCAAGGTGTCTCTTAGGCCTCCAAAGGAATGCCATCATCATCCAGTGTGTGGGCCCTGGTATCCAATCTGTGGGCTTCAAGGCCCAAGGAAGCCCAAGTTAGGTTTTTTCTTCCAAATATGTCCACCAAAAAAGGTCATGAAAAGACAATGAATACGCCCTCCAAGGATCTCAATTCAAATGCATCATGATGAGTAAACCAAATCAATAAAAGAGCCTCCATTTCTTCTCCACTTGTCTTGTGTACTAGGTACTCATAGAAGTATTTGATTCTTGTTGAAACAAAAATTCCCTATAATGTGGAACATTTACAGGTTCCCCTTTACACAAAACACATCTTATTCCCTTCAACCACATGTAAGGACTCTTGACAATTTGGGGAATGAGAGCATGGGGATTTGCAATGCTTAATTTTCTCATTTATCTTGATGGACCCAAAAGTATATGGAATAAATATAATGTCATGAGTCAAGTATATGGGTGGATTTTGTACTAGGGTGCATAGAGAACCAAATCATCCTAACTTAATGGAACTAAAAATAATATAAAATATAATGAAGAACTAAGTGCTAGGTATGTGGGATGATTAAGGAATTTGGGGGAAACATAAAGAGAGAAATCCTCTAATATATATGAACCTAATAAATATATGAAATACAATTTATCTTATGGTTTTGGGCTTGTGGGAAGATTTTTGAAGTTAGGATATTACAAAGGGTGAAATCCATTATGGGTTTGTAGGGATAAAAATATTTATTTGATATGATTGGCACTGAGGATTTGGCATATGGAAAGAGATTGTTGGATGATCCTTTTAGGATCCAATTTGTGGCCCTTTTGAACTTAAAAAGATTGTTGTTGGTTTGTCTAGCCAAGAAGTCAATAAGAAACTCATGACATGAAAGGGAGAAATAAGATATGAATTTTAATAAGTTAATTTTTCCCTTCAATGGTAGGTATGTAGCTCGCACGCTAGGCTTCATGAATGACAATAAGCCTTAGTAATATAAAAGGTACTTAGATTTGCAACTCATATGCATACGAATTCCTACCAACCAATAGGTACAAACCTTAGACAAGTAGCTAGATCGTACATGACCAAATGACATCCAACCAATAGGCACAAACCTGAGACAATTAGCTAGCTCATACACTTGCTAGACTTATTGACGACGATAGGTTAGGTCATCCATATTCAATATCATCCTCGTGGATGCTATATGGGTTTGATAGGAGCATGAATACTTTAAGAGTGCATACCCATACTATCATTTCACTCTCAACAAAAAGATTATGTGATGATGCCTTTATCATCCAATAGATATCCATTTAATTTAGAAGTAAGGAACAATAGAGAGCTTAAACTTTTAATGAACATAAACCTCGAAAAAATCAAGGTTTAATGGACCCCATCATTCTCATGCAATGTTATAGAAGAAAATCCTTTGGATCTACAACTTTTGCAATAGTTAGTGCCTAAAAACCAAAGGTGCATATATAGATTCTAACAGGGCCTTTACTTTCATGTCTTAAATGATGTAACTCAACATTTAAATTAGAATATAGGTCCCAACTATTATGGTCAAATCCATCAATTTATCTTGTTATGTTGAATCTAATAATGTATATAAACATAAGTCTCTCATAGGATCCATGGCCTGAAGTAATGATAGATATGTTCTAAATAACACAAAAATGCATAAGAAGGCCATAATCATGATAAAGGAAATGGAAGAGATACGAGCTAAGGGATTTTTCTTTGGGTGTAATAAAAAATGGTATTGGTGGAAAAAATGTTCCAAATAAATACTGTTCACCTCAAGAATAATGACAAGGATGATGAGGAACCTCAATAGGATCCGTGAGAATGGTTTGAGTGCTCATTAAATAATGAAGAAAAATTTTACACCATATTGATGAATTCCTTGCAAGATATCGACATGCCTAAAACCATTAAAATTGTAGGATACATCAACAATGAAAATGTCAAAGTCCTTATTGACTTAGGTAGTAACCACACCTTCATTAACAAAAATATGGTATACAAATTGAATTGTGTTACACACCCATTTATAAACTTTCAAGTGGTGATTGTAAATGGAGGAAAATGCTACAACATTAATCTAAGTATATTACACATTATAAATTTCCATTTACACCATTGTTATTGAAAGGGTGGTTTTGGGGGTTCAATGGCTTAAATCATTGGGTACAATGTCCATGAACCATGGGGAATTAATGGCCTAAAGTCTCTACCCATTCAAGTGATTAGCTCACATAAAATGGAGAATCTCCTTAAAACATGTTAATGGAGTTATTGTTAATATTCATTGAATAGAAGCCCAACTTAAAGTAGGAAATGTTCCTTTAGAGATAAACATAACTTTAATAAGCATGACATGGTGTTTCAGGAAATTCCCACAAGTTTTCATTTTTCATGAGATCTCTGAACATGCCATTAAACTTAAACCATGTAGTATCTCTGCCAATGTAAGGCCCTATAGATACCCTTATGATCAAACGATAGAGATTGAAAATATGGCACGAGACATGCTGGATGCAAGTATCATTCGACTAGGATAAAATGCACTCTCCACTCCATGATTCATATTATTATCTTCATTCACTCCTATCAGTACATATTCTCCCTTTCTCTTCTCTCATTTCTTTAGTTAGGGTTCATATGTGTGTGTGTGTGTGTGTGTGTGTGTGTGTGTGTGGTTAAGATTTTGTACTAAAAATTTGTTATAGTTGTACTGGTCAATGTAAGAATACGAAGAAAAAAAATTCCCACAGTCTATGATTCATAGTTTGTTAAAACAATTGATGTTTGTCTACCAAAAATGAAATTATATCCTTTCTAGAGGATTGTGAACTTTTACTAGTATAAAACCTATTTAAAAAACACGTCAAAACCCTTACCTTATCATTGTCCTTTCACCAGATCCATTAGCCCATACAAATTGATAAGAGTTCTCCATGATATGCATTTCCATCACCAAGACCTGCATGAATCATAAAAGGAAAATTCTTTATATGAGTAAATAATATATAAGCAAATAAACAAACATTTAGTTATGTAAAATACTCTAGAAAAAACTTAAATGGTCACATACCTTAATGAGATTCTCTTTGTTTTGAGAATAGGTTATTCTCTACTGAATAGGCAAACAACGTGAAGGTGGAAGCTCATATGGCCCCTCCCCTCCCTCACATCGCTCTCAATTCCCCATACCCAACAAATAATTTTGTTTATATTGAAAACTAATAGACATTCATGCATAACTAGGATAGTCATAAAAACATATGAACATATAAACATTGGAGCATAATGTTGTAATTCATATAAACAATGTTTCATACTAGAAACATTGATAAACATCCAAATACAAGTCATGAATTTATACATCTAATTTTTCTTTGATTTATGTTTTTTTACATTAATAAAATTGACAATTGGGGTATCATAATCATCCTTTGACATTGCATTTCTTACGCCATGTCCTTCTATTGTTTGTGTTTCCATGCGCTCATGTACCATACTTCTAGTACGTCACTGAGAAGGCATTTGAGGCATTTGTGTAGGGGCGTGAACTACAACAATGAAAATGATCATATCGATATGTTGAAATATAATTGAAATAAATAATTCATTATTTTGATTAACATTACACTATTTCTCTTTACCTGTCTGTGTGGTTGTGACAGTTGGTGCGTTAATTTCTTGTCCACTTGGTTCCTATCGCAGTTCATCCTCCTGAGCTACATTCTCTTCCATTTAAAAAAGATAATATATAAGTATAAGTCAGGAAATAAATATCTACAATCACAGTAAATATTTCTAATTCTGAAGCATACATACCGGAATGGGTACTCTGCTCCCCACTGTCATTGGACATGTGCACCCTTGTATAATGTGGCATTGAATACCACTAGATTCACTATTGCGGTTGCATTGTTTCCTGAAAAAAAACATACATACTTAGTTAAGGGTGATATAATAAAATATGAGACTTTACAAGCATGCTACTGCGGTTTCCTTATTCATTTTATTTACCTGTGTGGCTGGGGAGATTGGAGTCCGCCCCAAGATTTTCCTATATTCAATCACACTTTTAAAACCGTGCTTGTAACCAAGATTTAGGTCATCCTCAATGGAAGCAGTGTCAAACATATTTAACTGCAATGCATAACACCATTAAAATTACCAATAACAAAAAAAATAAAATTGTTTGCTACTGTTAAGTAAATATTAATCACAGTTAATCATTTAATTATTATGATTCAGGATTTTAGTTTTCCATAGCAACCCTGGCCTAGTTTATGCTGCATGTGATTTTCCATTCTAGCCTTGGTTGCTTTGGAGGTGTTAGGTAGCCTATATATGGAATTTTTGAAAAACATTAGATATCGGAATTGTTACTTAAAACAAGAAAGAAAAACATAAATGCGAATATTTCACTAATAATATGACATGTATTGTACCTTGCTTGACGAACTCATGGATGTCTTCCTTGTTTTTTAAACAAGTTCTCCTTTTCATCCTCTATCAAGGCCTTCCACTCTTTCTCCGGAACCATGGGAGGGCGCTCATGATTGAGTTCTAACTGCAATTTCTCCCTATATTTGGCCTTGGTATATTTTAAATTCTCTTCGGCTAACTTTGTAACCACTTTCTTGTTGAACGTATTGTCGAAAAAGTTTACCATGTGGTCTATCAATTCATCTTTCTTTTTTCTATCTTGGCCATTCCACCATGTGTGAATGGTGGGGCCAACCAACTCTAATGATTTGTCATTCAAATTTCTTTAGAAAACATTTTTTCCTGCAGAAACGTGTTATCCATTAATTTATAATAATCTCAAAAAATGTCCATTTCAATTTCATGATAAAAATGAATCAATTAATTAACAAATACCTGCAATCTTATGAATCTTGATCGAAACACATGCATCATCCACAAGAAAGGTGAGATCTAGTGATCTGGTGCTTTTAATTCATTCTGGTCCATGCATAATAGCTTCCTCTCCATCTACGGTATGTTCCTCTGTGAAGTCATGTGGATTCCTAGGATCCGGTTCATAATGCTCTGAAGGGTCATGCCTGTCAAAATCATTGTGCTCATCAATGGATTCGAGGGGAACCTCGGGAGGGTAAAAAATCCTCACTTGTACTTTTCTATGTTGATTTTTTTGTTGCATTGGAGCATCACTGCTACCTATAACAATTGCAGGATCGACAAGTTCCCAGGGCATGGGGTTTAAAAACTCCTACAAATGGAAAAATTTACTTTATGATATCATATTGAAAATATAAACAAAAAAATGGATATGAAATTGTCATAGCTGATAAAAATATGTGAATATGCCACTTACCCCAAAATTAGTTATTAGATTTTTTTATCTCTGCAATTCTTGCCTTGTCCTCCGTTCGGGGTGTTTTGTGAAACAAACCTAAATATTATATGTTTTCCTTATTCAATGCCTTCAAGACAGTTTCTATTGGGTCAGTGGAATAAAATATTTCGTCCTCATCAAGATCCTCAGTGGGTGCCTTCCCATGTTGACCATGCCACAATACATTGATGAATAAAATTAATGAGATGAACTTTAAGATTTGAGAAATTTAGTTATTGTAGTCATAAGTTATTACTGTATTTAACATTTACCTATTGAGGCACAATGAGTGCCTTTCCATGGTCTCCCTGGAAATATGTAGTGGCTGATTTTCCACAGTCACCCTGGACAGAAGTTGACACAATAAATCAATCAAAAAAAATTATGAAATTGACCTATAACATTAAAAAAATGAAATATTGTAGTAATATCAGAAAAAAAAATAATGAAATTTCAGAAATTTAGTTGTTGTAGTCATAATTTGTTAGTATATTTAACATTTACCTGCCGAGGCACAATGGGTGCATTTCCACAATCACCCTGGACAGATGTAGTGGGTGATTTTCCACGGTCACCGTGGATAGAAGTTGACACAATAAATCAATCAACAAAATTTATGAAATTCACCTGTAACATTCAAAAAAATGAAATATTGTAGTAATATCAGAAAATAAATAATGAAATTTCAGAAATTTAGTTGATGTAGTTATAAGTTGTTACTATATTTAACATTTGCCTGTTGAGGCACAACGAGTGCATTTCCACGGTCACCCTGGACAAATGTAGCAGGTGATTTTCCACAGAAGCCCTGGACAGAAGTTAACACAATAAATCAATCAAAAAAAGTTATGAAATTCACCTATAACATTAAAAAAATGAAATATTGCAGTAATATCATAAAATAAATAATGATATTCCATAAATTTAGTTGTTGTAGTCATAAATTGTTACTATATTTAACATTTACCTGCTGAGGCATAGTGGGTGCATTTCCACGATCACCCTGGACAGATGTTGACAAAATAAATTAATCAACAAGAGTTATGAAAGTAATTGTAACATTAAAAAAATGAAATATTGCAGTAATATCAGAAAATAAATAATGAAAAATGAAATATATGCAGTAAAAAATTGAAATATTGCAGTGATAAATTATAACAATGATTGATCAAAGGTTTAGTTGAATGGTATGTAAGATATTTACCCCCATAGCCGCATCCCCTCCATTTATTCGATTTAAGTTGTAATCGATCAACAACTCTTCACTTGGAACTATTTTTTTTGTTGCACATACAAATATACGATTTCCTTCGCATCCCTCAAATATGCAATTCGGTTTCTTAGTTGTTTCCACTGGTCCTGTACTATTTATAAAGCCCGTAATGTTTCCAATATCTTTTGGCCTTCCATCAATATACATAGTGATGCAGTTCCCCACCTTAGCAGGGTCTGCTGACCTCCTGGTCTCTGGATCATTCAATTCTACGAGCTAGAGCAGCTCTTCGATTCCCTGCTGGAATCCCACGAACAAATCCACAGGTCCCTTTATGAAACTCACCCTGCGTGACTAAACACTAAGCATGAGCCTCACCTCCACACGACCACAAGCTATGGCCGCACACCTACACAAAAGGCATTTCGCGATTTCGCGTGTCAGGTCTTTGCATGTGAATCACCATGATTCTCTTGACCTTTGAAACCCTAACAAGGGCTTAACGTAAATTATCTCCTTTCCTTACATCCACTCATGTGACCATGGGTAGTGACCACACGCTTGAATGAAAGGCGCATCAAGATTTTGCATTTCGCAACTCTGAGAGTCTCCTTACCTTCATTCTCCCAATATCTGAAATCACGATGGCGCTAGATCAATGGTCCCCAATAGCTCTCCAGCCAAAATCTTTGATCAAATTGTGATTTCACATTTCGTGAGTTTTCGCAACTCCTACCTCCAACTTCCCAATTCATGAATCAATGAAACGTTGATCTGTCGCCACGTGTCCTACCTCAATGAATGGTCCTAATTATTTCAGGATTTCACGTTTTGGGATTTCGTGAACTTCACCCTACTTCTTCCAAATCCTTTGGTTTTGTGAAATTTCAATAACTCCTCGCAGCTAACCAGTGCGCTACTTCTTTGAGATCTAATGACTTGAAATATTTCAGCTCCTCCTGAATGAATCTTAACCCTCAATCTTCCTATGTACTTTCAAAGTATTAAGGTGCGTTCACTTTACTTGGATCCAACGATTGTTGGTCCTTTGCACCTAGATCCGATGAACAAGATCTGTTCTCCCCTTGTGCACGTTGCTCCTGTATGGACTCTGGTATGATGGTCTAGATTTTTCCCTGTAGCTGATCTGACGGTTATTGTCGCTCCTCCTCCTAAGCTTCTTTGTTCTCCCAAACTTAGAAGAATTTTCTAAGTGACAAATATTTCTATCATTGATCCCTCTACGAGCCCAATGACTTTGGGTCTCTTCTGCATTTCTGGAACCACTATCTCTTCCAAGATTTGTTTGCTTTGAAACCTCGAAGGGCTCCTCGACCTCTGTAATGCTTTTCAAGATCCTTGCATGCTATTGTGCTATCCTTCCTGATCTTGTCTGTGGCTTGGAACTCGAAGTGTCTCGGCCTGCTGCTCCTTTTTGTTAGAACTCTGTGTGCAAAGGCACTACTCCTCCTAAGATTTTGTTAATGCTAGAATCTCTAAGGGACTTGGCCCTTGTCTTACCCTTCAAAGGGAAAGTTTGTGCCTTCCTGGAAACCTCCTGCTCAAGCACCCCTTATTGATCCTACAAAGTATTCAACAACTCTGTAAGTGTGTTCCTCTGAAAATTCTCTTATCCCTTAACCCAAAATAGAGTTCTTTCATGCACTCCTTATACTCGCTCGATGCCCCACTGGTAGAGCTCTACAAAACACTCGACAATTCTATTTCTCTGTGTGTTCCTCTGCATAGTATCACCTCCAGGGTCTTCAGTAACCTTGAGGCTTCTCTCTTGATTTCATGAATCCTTCTGGTGTGCCCTCCTGACACGTTCTTTTCTGAACTTGATTAAATATTCATATGTGCACTCCTTGAACCGGCTACAAAGTTTCCAATACTCTATTGTGCACTCCTTGCACAGCCTAAAGAACCCAGAAACAATTCCATCAAACTCACAAATAGATAATTCTATCTATCCCTTCAGATGAAAAATTAGCATACATCTACAACATCCATTCATAAGCACAAATGACATTCATAAGCACATCAACACATATAGAAGGTTCATATGTAGGAATAACTTTTTTCTCTCTATTAAACTGAATGTCCAATTACAATATGTGGAGGCTGGATTGTAACATAGTCTCATCTCTCTCAAGAAAATTGTTCTATCTCCTCTTCAACAATGCTATTCCAGCCACCTCATTTGGGTAATCCATGCATCTACATCTATCAGAGATCCTCTTGGTTTTTTTTTTCTTTTTTTTTCCGACTACTCGTCTACTTTGAAAAAAAAAACTAATTGCTACTCTAGTTCAGTTACATTCAAGACTGAGAGTGAAACTCCTAGATGTCTTGTGGTCAATCAGATCCCAAGTGTTTTTGATGCAGGAGCATCGTAAGCAAGAAAAAAAGCGGAAGGAAAACTGGATATGCACCAGTGCACGTTTTGACAATGTTTTGAATTTCAAAAGAGGAACATTAATGTAATATCTAAAGAGATGTAATTGTTCTCAAATGTTTTGGGGATTCTAACAGAGATCTTGAGCATTTTCTCTCATATGTTTGTTGGAGGCAATTAATTTAATAAATGTAAAGTAGTTGTAGATATTTTAATTCGATAAGATAGCTTGAGTAGAAGGAGGGAAAACTATAGAAATCTCCCTCATATGTATTGTATTGTATCACTTTTCTCTTGTAAGTTGTAGAGGAAGAACCGAGTTGTAGAGAAAGAACAATAGGAGAGCTGAACTTAAAATAGATTGTAGAAGGTTGTATAATAAGATATATGTTGTTATTGAACCCATGTACATAAGCACTTGAGTTAATATAAGAATGCTTTGACTCAATTTCATGGTGTTGTGATGAATATTGTTTGCATCTATTGAGTGGTATGTTTACAGTTTGCTTATATTCTATGTTCTGCATTTGTTTCAATGCTGTGTGTATGTATGATTTCATGTTGAATGTATAAAGTCTATGAGAGGGAGAGTACGAGTTTCAATTGTTTCTCATCTTGATAATTCCTGCAAGGAGTGCAGTGAAATCCTGCAAGGAGTGCATCAACAAGTTTCTCAGTTTTACCTCAGAAAATCTCAGGAGAGATAACATTGTTCTCATACCAGCAGAAGTGTGAGTATAGCACAGAGCAGTGCAAGGTGTGCACAGGCAGGTTGAAGTCTTATAATTTTCCAATCAAGTGAGTGGTGGAAGAATTTTTGTCGCAAGGAGTGCACATAGTTGGAGAGTTCAGATAATTAGAGATTATCATGGAGACCACAAGGCAAGCAGGAAGAATCCCTTGGAATCCTTGAGTTTGCAGTAACAACCAAGCTCAGAAGGGACAGAGAATTCGAAGAGATCGAGGGGAAGACAAGGGCTAAAGTCACCTCACAAAATTCACACTCAGAAGTGTTGGGGTCCTATAATTACAGTTAACTAAATTCTTCGACTGTTGATTTGGCATTTCCCCCGTGATGAAGACTTCTGGATCGGTTGACCCCTTTTGCCCCTCCATCTGTTTCGCCTGATCCTTCATCACCCTACTGCATCCTTCATCCACCTTTGTGCCCTCACTCCCTTGCCCCTTTGTCCCGTTGACTACATCTCGCTCGCCACTCATCCCTGCATGAATAAACAAACTTAGGATAATAAACAAATAATTAAGTTAATATTAAAGGGTTAGTGGTGCTTTCTAATGCTTGTTATCCTCATAAAATTGTTTTAATACAATAATTTAAAACAAAATAATAATTAGATTAATTAGTAATTAATTAGTAATTAGTAATTAACTTAATTTAAATAAAATTAGTGCTTAGGTTAATTTATTAGAATTGACATTAATCAAATAAATAAAATATATAAAATTAAACTTTAAGCAACATTAAAAACATAATAAAAACCAAATTATAAAATAAAAACAATAAAAAACTAAATTAAAACACGCAATAAACTTAATAAAACATATAAAACATATACCAAAATAAAACATATAATAAAACATTAATAAATAATAATAAAATGTAACATCCCGCTCTGGCGCACTGAGAACACGTATTATTTGAGGACACTTGCTCGCAAGTGATCTGGACCCTTTTTGATGTTAGACCTTTTATATTTGATTATGATGTGATTGACAGATGACATGATGGTTACTATTTGATG
>ML779058.1:2043580-2059814 GCA_009831015.1 Picea engelmannii | reverse complement strand
GGGTCCGGAATACCACCTATCCCAAAAAAACTGTGTTTTCCCAATTTTTTAAAAACCATCCATTTTTTGTCTGTTCAACATATCATCTTCCGAAGCCGATTCCAAGAAAACGAAAATGAATTTGTAAAAATAGAGAGAGGTTGTTCTCCATAACGGGATGAAGAACAAAAACCTCTCTCATTTTTTTCACAACGTCGATGAACAGGAATAATCAAAGCCATATTTGAGCCCCATTGTTCCAGTTTTTCATTTTTCTATTATAGTCCTGATTTTGCGGGAGCTGTTTCGGTGAGCTGGAGGAGAATTTGGCGAAACTAAAGGAGGTGTTTGTACAAAACATTCCCATATACAATAACCTCCTTAATTTCTTCCCATGTGTCAGCATTAAATATAAACAGATGTCTGAGTGGACCACTTTTTTGCAGAAATTTGGCCCGTCTTTCATGGTGGACAGTTTAGGATTTTTGGGGATTTGTTGCTATTTTTGGATGAGGTGGTTGAATTAGACCTCGGGATCCTGGGGAGAGTCCATTCCATATATTGTGATAATAAAAATGCACAAAGGTGGATCATTGAGCTCTGGTTTTCACGCCCCATAGGGGATACTTTGTAATTCTCCAAATGATTTTCCAGAAATAAAAGTTGTAGCTACATGATTGTTGTGTTAGACTCACTAGTGATGTTTTTCCTCTCTGTGTAACTATATTCTTACTATGTAAATCCATTTGATGTTTTCCTGATCCAATCATTAAAAGAAATATTAAGAATAGAACTTGTTTTTTGCACTCTGTTTCTGTTCTTTTAATGATCTGTATGTTTTCGTCTGAAGTTGAGCATAGGAATTCTTAGGTGCACCTCTGCTTGATGGATTTTCCCTTCTTTTCCTCTTCCCCACTTTCATTTAATTCAATTTGATCCAACATTCTTTCTATCCTACCCTGTGGACACAATCTTTTACATCCGAGATAGATCCATTTTCAAAAAAGAAGACCCCATGGCGCAATGAAAATTCAATTTTTCATCTCCCAAACATGCCAAATCCATAAACAAACCCATGCCCTGCATAACTAGACTAACATCCATCTAAATTTGACAGAGAGATCCCTCTCTAACTCTTGGAGGTCTAGATCCCTGACTCAAAGTGATTTTGATGTTGCCCTTGTGACTGCCTCCACAGCCTTGGGAAAATTACAGAGTGATAACAAGAAGGAGACACCAAGTTATTTGGCCAAGAGTATCGAGAACTTGAACGAACATTTGACATTCTTAGAGGGAGAATTGTCGATTCGTCGTGGACCGTTAGATCTAGTGGATCAGTGGAGGACTTAAGGATGAGTATTTTTCAACACTCATAAGCTTAGGAGGAATAGTCATCGTTAGATATGGATAAACGAGAGGCATTGATATTGTGATTTTGGATTTCATAATTTTGGAAGTCGGAGTGTGGAGAAGGTCATGACTTGGAGGTCTTGAATTACGAAATCCTGATACGCGAAATTCTGATACAATTTGGGTCATCAGATCATTGAAGGTTTAGGACTATAGATCTGAGGTGGAAAAGTCACGAGTTCAGACTTTAAGAAGGGGAGAAGAGATCACATCGTGGACCTGTAAGTTGCGAAATCCCAATGTGCTCAGAAGTGGAACCCAAGATGTGACTGAAGTCACATGGTCGAAGCATAAAGGAGGAGCTAGTAGAATCGTAAGCCCATTTCAGGGTTTCAGAAGGAAATGGAGTCAAAGGGACTCACAATAGGAATCATGAAGTCGCAAAACCTGAAATGCCCTTTCGGGTAAAGTTCGTGGTCACATTGGCTGGTCATGTGGAGTGGAGGTTCGCACCCAGTGCTTGTTTGCACAGGTGTAACTTCTACGAAGGACCTGTGGTTGTATGTTCAAAGGTTTTGGAGGGAACTAAAGAGCCATTCCAACTCAAGGGAATATAAAGATCCCAGACAGGGAGGTCACACAGAGCCTGCTGAGGTAGGGATGTTGCGTCAGGTGGGATCAGACCTTACAATCATTATTTTCTGTAAGAAAGGGATACATAAGGCAAGTTGAGATTTAAATTATGCGTCGAACATATTTAAACAATGTCACCAAGAATACATCAAGATAGACCCATGCCCGATCCAGCCGTGGAAAGGGAAATGACAGAACTTCGTGCTCGATTGGATGTTATGGAGACAACATAGAGACAAACAACTGATACTGGAGATATCAGTGAGGCCGAAAGTGAAAATGAGGTTGGTGACGAAGAAGTAGTTGTAGCCAAAGATGTTGTAGAGGAACAACTATTCAGAGTTGTCGCAAGAATAGGGGCCAGAGAAAAAATGGACATCCCAATGTATGAAGGTAACTTAGATGTTGAGGAGCTACTAGATTGGTCTAGAGATATGGACAAATACTTTGATTATGAGGGCATCGAAGAAGATAACAAAGTGAAACATGTTGTCACTAGACTGAAAGGGCATGCAACACTATGGTGGGATGAACTGCAGGCTGAGAGGTATTGCAAAGGAAAGAAAAGAATCAAAATATGGGATAGGATGGTCGCAAAGATGAAACACAAGTTTATAACCAGGGATTACCAAATTAATATGTTTCGAAGAATGAAGAATTTGAGACAAAAGGGGATGACAGTGAAGGAATACAATGAGGAGTTTAACAGACTCAACATCATGGCAAGTCATCATGAGAGTGATGATGAAAAATGTCACTAGATACATGAATGTCTTGAGATATGAAATTCAAGACAAGATGAGCATGGTGACAATCATAAATGTGTAATATTCTTATCAAATTTCTTCAAAGGCAGAAGTAAAATTGGCCCAAAAGCAAGGTCAAAGGGGTAGAGGTAGAAGTCAGAGTAGAAGGAAATCATTTTCCCAAGACACAGTACAGAAGCCCAAGGATGAAGAAAATAAACCTTATAACCACCCAGAAAGGGGAGGAGCTCACAAGGAGGACAATATGCCGATAGGAACACTTTTTCGTGAGCAAGAGGAAGAGGAAGAGGTAGAGGAGGTGAAATAAAGTGTTTTGTCTATGGAAAGATCAGACACAAGTATTTTGAATGTCCTGACAGAAAAAGAGATGGAGGAGGAAAAGCTCACATTTTAGAAGTGCAAAGGCGGAATGTTGAGGCATAAGATGCAGAAGGCGGAAGATCCTTAATGATGAGGAAAATTCTCTTGAAGCCAAAGAGGGAGATAGAGAATCTTGTACAGAGGAACAGTTTTTTCAGAAGTGCTTGCAAGATCAGGGATAGGGTATGCAAGGTAATTGTGGACAGTGGAAGTACAGATAATATAGTATCCACATAAATGGTGGAGAAGCTGGAATTGGAAAAATTTGCACATCCGAGCCCATACAAGGTTTCGTGGTTGCGAAAAGGACATTAGGTAACAGTCACTAAACAATGTTTATTTGAATTTAAGATAGGGGGTTATAGAAATGAGATCTTATGTGATGTTATTCCCATGGATGTCTATCATCTTTTGTCTGGGAGACCATGGCAATATGACAAGAATTTTTTTCATGATGGAAGAAAGAACACCTACACCTTGGAGAAGAATGGTTCGACACATATGTTGGTGCCAATTGAAGACAAGAAGGTGAGAGAAGAAGCAAGAAACACTATACTTCTCATGAGTGGGAAGGAACTTCTTAATGAAGTCAAGAAAGAGGAAGAAATGTAGTTTGTTGTGGTGAGAAAACCTAGAGTTATCTTGACCAGTACTTCGATAGATGATCTACCTGAGGAAATTCGGGAACTGTTGGAGAATTTCACTGGTATAGTGGTGAACTATTTTCCTTGTTCATTTCCACCCATCATAAGTATAAGCTATCACATTGACCTTATACCAGGAGCGAGTTTACCAAACAAAGCAGTGTACAGACTAACGCTGCAGGAGAATGAAGAAGTTAAGAAGAAAGTCCAAGATTTGATGGACAAGGGATTGATCAGAGAAAGATTGAGTCCATGCATTGTGCCAACAATGTTAAGTCCAAAGAATGATGGTGGATGGAGAATGTGTACAGACTCGAGGGCTATAAACAAAATCACCATCAGGTATAGATTTCCTTTATCGAGGATGGATGACTTGATGGATTGCTTGAGTGGAGAAAAAGTTTTTTTCAAAAATTGATTTGAAAAGTGGATATGAATGAAGGGCTGTATGAATGGCTTGTCATGCCATTTGGTTTGATGAATGTGCCAAGTACTTTTATGATATTGATGAATGAAGTGTTGAAAGATTTCATTGGAAAATTTGTAATTGTGTACCTTGATGATATACTGGTCTTCAGTAATATTGAAGAAGAACATTTGAGACATTTAACTCTAGTGATGAGGAGGTTGCAGTGAGAGAAGTTGCTAATAAATATGAAGAAGTCATCTTTCATGAAGAAAGAGCTTGTTTATTTGGGTTTTGTGATCTCTTCGAATGAGTTGAAGATGGATCTTGAGAAGGTAAAATAAATCAAAGAATGGCCATCACCGAGGAATATCTTTGAAGTGAGAAGCTTCCATGGATTAAGCATTTTTTATAGGAAGTTCATCAGAAATTTTAGTGGAATTTTTGCTCCAATGATGGACAAAGTCAAGAAAAGATACAAGTCTTTTCATTCGACAGAGGAAGTAGAGAAACGTTTCAAGTTGTTAAAAGAGAATATAACTGGAAAACCAGTTCTGCCAAATTTTAGTAAGACATTTCAAGTGAGATGTGATGTAAGTGGAATTGTGATTGGAGCAGTCTTAAGTCAAGACAATAGACTAGTTGCATACTTCAATGAGAAGTTGAATGCTGCCAAGATGAAATATCCCATGTATGATAAAGAGTTTTATGCAATCATACAGACACTGAAGAAATGGAGGCACTACTTGGTTCCGAAGGATTTCATTTTGTACAATAAAATCCATGCTTTACAATTTGTAACCAGACAGGATAAATTGAACAAGAAACATGCAAAATGGGTTGAATTTATGCAGAAGTTTACTTTTCTTATAAAGCCCATTTATGGAACTTCTAACAAGGTTGTTGATGCATTGAGCAGGAAATGTTTGATTCTGTAGGAGTTTTGTGTGAATACCTTAGGTTTTGATAACCTTAAGGACATGTACAAGGATGATTCATATTTCAAGGATGCTTATGAAGCATGTGAGAATCCTTTTCTGAGAGACAGAATCCAATGGACTGAATAATTCATCCAGGATGGATTGTTATTCAACATAAATCAGTTGTGTATTCCGAAGATTTCTATAAAAGAGAATCTTCTAAAGGAAAAACATAGTGGAGGATTGGTTGGACATTTCGGCCATGATAAGACATTTGCGAAACTGGAAAATTTGTATTATTAGCCAGGGATGAGGATGGATATCAATAAGTTTGTCAATAGATGTAGAATTTTCCATCATGCAAAGGGGAAAAGACAGAATATAGGATTGTATCAACCATTTCCAGTACCAGAGAGGCCGTGGGACACGGTGAGCATGGACTTTGTGTTAGGAATTCCAAGGACACAGAGAGGTTGTGATTCCATATTCATGGTAGTCGAAATATTCTAAAACATGGCATATTTTATTCTATGTTAGAAAACCAGTGAGGCAACACACATTGCAAACCTGTTTTTCAAAGAAGTTGTTGGACTTCATGGTTTACCCAAGAGTATTGTTTCATAAAGGGATACCACATTCGTTGGTCATTTCTGGAGGACACTATGGAAGAATATGGGCACTAATTTATCTTTTAGCTCAACATATCACCCTCAGACGGATGGACAGATTGAGGTAGCAAATTGAGTCTTGGGAGACTTGTTGAGGAGTTTAGTAGATGAACATCACAGTCAGTGGGATCATATTCTATCGGAAGAAAATTTTTCGTATAATGACTCACCTAACAGAAGCACAAGACAAATACCATTCCAGATAATGTATGGAATGTAGCCAAGAGGAGTATCTAAGTTGAGGGACTTGGAGCAGAATGAGTTTAGAAGTGCTGGAGTAGAGGATTTTGCAACAGAGATGCAAGAGATCCATAGTAAGATTAAAGAGTGGTTGCAGAATTCCAACCGGGAATATAAGCACAGAGAAGATCAGCATCGAAGAGAGATTCAACTTGAAGTGGGATATTTAGTTTTAGTGCACCTCAGAAAGGAAATATTCTCAAGGGGAACGTATAATAAGATGAAAATGAGAAAGAGAGGGCCATGTAAAATTATGAGAAAGTTCGAAGAAAATGCTTATGAAATAGAGTTTCCAGATGGTGTGGGCATATCACCCATATTCAATGTAGCAGATTTGTATCCTTACAGAGAAGATGAAGCGATAGGAGAAAAGACTCAGAAGGAAGTTTAGTGGGTCAAACAACTGCCTGTAGATGAAAATACGCATATGGAAAATATCATTGATCAGAGAGTTGGCAAGAAGACCCAGAGGAGGACATATTTTTAGTATTTGATAAAGTGGAAGGGACACCTGATTGAAGATGCCAATTGGAAAGGTGAAGAGGAGATCTAGAAACATGAAAAAACGGTGCAGGATCTCATGAACAGGAGTTCATGAATTTTTTCAGCTAGAGGAGTATGATGCAGGAGCATTGTAAGCAAGCGAAAAAGTGGAAGGACAGTTGGATATGCACTAGCACACATTTTGATGATGTTTTGAATTTCAAAAGAGGAACATTAATGTAATATCTGAAGAGATGTAATTGTTCTTAAATGTTTTGGGGATTGTAACACATATCTTGAGTGTTTTCTCTCATATGTTTGTTGGAGGCAATTAATGTAATAAATATAAAGTAGTTGTAGACATTTTAATTCTCTAAGATATCTTGATTAGAAGGAGGGAAAACTCTAGAAATATCTCTCATATGTATTATATTGTATCACTATTCTCTTGTAAGATGCAGAGGAAGAACAAAGTTGTAGAGCAAGAAGAATAGGAGAGCAGAGCAGAAAATAGATTGTAGAAGATTGTATAAGAAGATAGTTGTTGCTATTGAACCCATTTACAGAAGAATTTAAGTTAATATAAAAATTCTTTGACTCAATCTCATGGTGTTGCGATGAATATTGTTTGCATCTATTGAATGGTTTGTTTACGGGTTTCTTATATTCTATGCTATGCATTTGTTTCAATGTTGTGTGTATGTATGATTTCATGTTGACTGTACGAAGTCTATGAGAGGGAGATTATGAGTTTCAATTGTTTCTCATCTTGACTCCTGAGAATTCCTTCAAGGAGTGCAGTGAAAGTATGCAAGGAGTGTGTCGACAAGTTTGTGAGTTTTACCTTAGAAAATCTTAGGAGAGATAACATTGTTCTCATACCAGCAGAAGTGCAAGTATAGCACAGAGCCGTGCAAGGTGTGTGCAGGCAGGTTGAAGTCTTAGACTTTTTGAACCAAGTGAGTGGTGGAAGGATTTATGTCACAAGGAGTGAACAAAGTTAGATATTTCAGATAATCAAAGATTATCGTGGATATTGCAAGGAGTGAGGGAAGAATCCCTTGGAATCCTTGAGTTTTCAGTAAGAACCAAGCTCAGGAGGGATAGAGACTTTGAAGAGCTTGAGGAGAAGATCAGGGCTGAAGTCACCTCACAAAATTCAAACTAAGAAGGAGGCACCAAGTTATTTGGCCACGAGTATCGAGAACTTGAAAGAACAGTTTAAATTCTCAGAGGGAGAACTGTTGATTCGCCGTGGACCATTAGATCCATTGGATCTGTGGAGAAGTTAAGGAATAGTATTTGTCAACAATCATAATCTTAGGAGGAATAGTCTTCGTTAGATCTGGATCAATGAGAGGTGTTGATCTTGTGATTTTGGATTTCGGCATTTCAAAAGTTGGAGTGTGGAGAAGGTCGTGCCTTGGAGGTCTTGAATTATGAAATCTCGATACGTGGAATTTCGATACAATTTGGACCATCAGATCGTCAAAGGTTTAGGACCATAGATCTAAGGAGGATAATTTTTGAGTTCGGACTTCAGGAAGGGGAGAAGAGATCGCATCGCGAATTCGTAAGTTGCAAAATCCTAACGTGCTCGGAGGTGGACCCCAGGACGTGACTAAAGTCACATGGTCGAAGCATAAAGGAGGAGATAGGAGAACCGTAAGCCCATTTTGGGTTTTTGGGAGGCAATGGAGTCAAAGAGACTCACAATAGGAAGCGCAAAGTCATGAAACCCGAAACGCCCTTTTGGGTAAAGGTCATGGTCACATCGGTTGGTCACGTGGAGTGGAGGTTTGTGCCTAGTGCTTGTTCACACAGGTGTAACTTCTAAGAAGGACCTATGGTTATAAGTGCGAAGGTTCTGGAGAGAATTAAAGAGCCATTCTAGCTCGAGGGAATAAAAATATCCAAGACCAGGAGGTCACGCAGAGACTGTTGAGGTAGGGGTGTTGCGTCCGTTTCTGTCTTCTTCACCCATCCGTTTAAAAAACAATCTACAGAAAATGTCATCTTGTAGATTCCTTTTTAAATTAGAAAGGTGCATTATGGCACTGAGTTATCCTTCCACGTGGGCTTGCTAACATTGCTCCTACATCACATAGTTGCCCAATTTTTTTGATTGTTATCTACTAGTTGTATATAAATTGCAGCAACTTTGTATCTCCGCATACTTTGCATATATCGGACCAACATCAATCATTGATTGTATTTTTATAATGGTCTGACATACTCCATCAATTCAGTTATGGTTCCATAGCTGAAATTTTTGCCATCCATGGAAAACAACCCTAATCCATGTAAAGACGAAGTAGAAATGCGATACATCCTCCCACTGATGAAGAAATCTGTGTCCACTTCAGGTAGCTCCTTAGGTGCCCTTCGTTGCACTAGATGTCTATACCTAAAGGGAACTCAATTTCACCTATGCTGTCAACATCATAATTACATGACCCTTCGTTGGCAATAAAAAATTGCATGCGTATACAAAATATTTTCCTTACCTTTTTAGATATAGTTGATCCAGAACTGGTACATCTAGTACAACACGTCTCACTTTCACCCTCTCTTAGTATATCTTGATCATCACTCGAGGAATATAGATATGACATATACCTATTTGGTGGTACCTACACTCGTTAAAACACAAAGATAAGTTATCATGCGAATATAAGTTTGTGGTACCAACACTTGAAAAAATGAGAAGATAAGTTAGCGAGGAAATATTTAAGGAACCCATGTTTTGCTTGGAGAATTGATTCTATTGTATGTAAAAAAATCATTGGGGTCCTTTTTTACTTGATTCATATCATACTTGGTATCCCATTATTGTTATGTTGGTATGCTTTGGGGTGCGAGTCTTCTCTTTTATGGTTTCATATAGTTGCATAATTGCATAAGTTGCATATAGTTGAATATAGTTGCATCAGTTTCATATAGTTGCATATAGTTGCACAATTGCATATAGTTGCATATAGTTTCATAGTTTCATATAGTTGCGTATAGTTGCATAAGTTGCATATAGTTGCATAAGTTGCATATAGGTGCATAGTTGCATATAGTTGCATATAGTTGCATATAGTTTCATAGTTGCATATAGTTGCATATAGTTGCATAATTTGCATATAGTTGCATAAGTTGCATTGTTGCATAAAGTTGCATATAGTTGCATATCATTGCATAAAGTTGCATATAGTTGCATATCGTTGCATATAGTTGCATAAGTTGCATAGTTGCATATAGTTGCATAGTTGCATAAGTTTCATATAGTTGCATAATTTGCATATAGTTGCATAGTTGCATATAGCTGCATATAGAAGAATAAGTTTCATATAGTTGCATATAGTTGCATAAGTTGCAGGTAAAATCATGAAGATGGGTTACACTTTTGTTTGTTTTATGAGAAAAAAACCTGTATTTTCACAAGTTATTCAACTTCCGGCATACAAAAGTATTTGTTTTATTTAGAATTTCACTTTACAGTAAAAAACAAACTTGTGAAGAATTTTGTTAGTTTTCCAATGACTATTTTTCGAATTTTTTTTATCACGATTTGATATGTCAATTTGACAGTTGTTTAAGAGTATGTTCCTTAAACATGAAAGAAATGATAATGAGTAACTTTTTTCTACAACAATGTATCTATTATTAAACTTATGTTTTTAAGAAACGAAATATACTGCAACAATCTACAGAGACTCTATTTTATTATGACTATACTTTTGAATCTAACGGATGAATATTATAACTTCTTGAATTTTTTGAAGTTGACCAAGCTAAAATCGTTGTAGATTTTAAACACATGTTTTTCTACACCTTGTATCTATCTTAATTTTTACTTAAAACTAAAATATAAATATACCCTTTTGAAGAGAACAGTTTAAGGATTATGAATATATTTTTTTTCTAAATTTTTCACTGTATATTTTTAGAGATACCGATATTTCATTTCACCGAATCATAATGTCTGCTGAAAATATTATGTAGTGATTTTTTTTTAAATTAAATAAAATTAGATAAAAATAAATAAAATGAAAACAAATTATATGAATTGAAAGTAGATTCAATTTTGGAAATGATGGTGTCATTTTTTAAACCAAATTATCAGTATTTGCAGGAGTCCGCAACCTCTGAAGTTCAGGTAAGCTTGGGGCAATTCTCTGGTTTTTGTTTTCAGTCCCAATTTCATGTTTTCGGCCGAAATAATCTTTCAGCCGAAACCTAGATTTTAATGGAATCCATTAAAAATAAATGTTTCGGCTGAAATATTCTTACCATAGGAAACAAATTCATCCAAAAAACATTGTACACGAATTTCAAGGGCACCGTCACGGCGCTGTTCAATTTGACATGCAAATTTTCGACTGAAAAAATTCCTAGCAACATTGTTTCGGCCAAAAAATTGCCGCTAGGAATTTTTGAGACCCAATTGTCATGAAAGTGTTACCCATCTTCATGATTTTACCCTTGCATATAGTTGCATATAGTTGCATAAGTTGCATATAGTTGCATAAGTTGCATATTGTTGCATAAAGTTGCATAAAGTTGCATAAGTTCCATAAAGTTGCATAAGTTGCATAAGTTCCATGTTGCATGAAGTTGCATAAGCTGCATAAGTTGCATGTTGCATAAATTTGCATAAGTTGCATTGTTGCGTAAAGTTGCGTAAAGTTGCATAAAGTTTCATAGAGTTGCATAAGTTGCATAGTTTCATAAAGTTGCATAAGTTGCATAGTTTCATAAAGTTGCATAAGTTTCATAGTTGCATAAAGTTTCATAAGTTGCATAGTTGCATGTTGCATAAAGTTGTGTAGTTGTACAAAGTTTCATAAGTTGCATAGTTGCATAAGTTTCATAAGTTCCATAGTTGCATAAACTTTCATATAGTTTCATAGTTGCATAAGTTGCATTTTTTGCATAAAGTTGCATAAAGTTCGCAAGAGGAGCACCTAAAGGCAAGCCGTGTTGGAAAGAGGAGCGCCCAACAAACAAAACCGAAAGAGCCAACGACACGGGTGCGGTGGGAAAACACCTTGGGGTTTCCCAAATGCAAGGAAAACTTGGGCTTTCTAGAGGCAACAAAATGAAAGTTGGAAAGAGGGGCACCCAAAGGCAAGCTGAGTAAGCAAGAGGAGCGCCCAACCAACAAAACCGAGGAGCCAGTGGCACAACTCACATCTGGGAAGAAACTTGGGGTTTCCCAAAGCCAATGCAAACATGGGGTTTTTCTACGACACACCAAGGCGAGTTGAAAATATAAGCGCTCGGAGGCATGGCAAGAGGGAGAGCCCACATCAACGAAGGGAGTCCAAATGCAAGGCAGGTGGAGTTCATAAATAAGAGGGGAAAAGGCTAGACAAAGCGAGTTGGAAAGATGGGAAACCACATGAGGAAACATGAATAAAAGAAAGAAGTGCGCGCAAAGATGGGGGAACATTGTTTCACAAGATGTGCACTAGACGAACAAAACCGAAGAGTCAATGACACAACTCATGTGGAAAAAAAATTGGGGTTTCCAAAAGGAAAGGAAGGAAGAGTTGGAAATATGGGTGCATAAAGGCAAGGCGAGTCGGCAAGTTAGGCGCGCAAAAGAAAGGCGACTTGGAAAGATGGGCGCCCACAAGAGGAGTCATTGTGAAAATGAGGCAGGGCACCCAAACACATTGAGAGGGGAGTTGGAAAGATGGGTGCCCAAATGCAACGCAAGGCGAGTTGGAAGTATGGGCACCTGAACGCAATGAAAGGTGAGTTGGCAAGATGGGTGCCTCTATCTTTCCAACCACAATTTTTTTTTTTTGGCCTTCGTGGAAAGTGCGACGGATATGTGTGGCAATAGCAACAAAAAATCATGGAAAAGTTGGTCATATGTAGTAGTGATACTTTCATCAATCCTAATACTTTCAGTGCCCCTGATGTTCTCTTGTAGGTCTCATCCATGCCAATGGAATCCAAAAAATTCTTCAAACCCAAAGGTTTTGTGGCTATCAAAAATAAAACTCCAGGATTCCCCCCTTCAAAAATCGACAAGTTTTAATCTCCTAGTAGCCCAACCCTTGGTAATTGAACTTGTATACTAAAAACTTTGGACCACCTCCTTGGGATCATTTGAATAATCGACAAACTGGATGTCTTTAGTATCCTCCTCTATAGTTTCCATCCCTCCTCCTTCATCCTACTATTCCCGAGAGAGAGAGAGAGAGAGAGAGAGAGAGAGAGAGAGAGAGAGAGAGAGAGAGAGAGAGAGAGAGAGAGCTTGGATAAGGATCCATTCTCAATGGATTCACCTAATATCTTATTGTAGTCATGGGGGAATTTGAATGTAGGGGTTTAACATATAGTGTCAATAGGTGATGACCCATGTGCAGATATAATGGACTCGAGCATTATCCCTATGATAGTATGATTTTCCAAGTATTTCCAAGGTGTAAGGTTGTGTTAATGTGATAAATTCTACTTTAGTAGTCCCTATCAATCAAAATATGAGTTATTCGACCCCCCCTTAATGAATGGCCTAGACAAGTCACTATGCTTAGGGGGGATTAAATATTTATGGGGGAATATAACCACTCCTACTTGACCAGCCAATCAAAACCTTAATAACAATATTCCTTTATGTGTTGATGATATGATATACCCTTACTAGGTCTATATAAAGGGATTTTTTTTTATGTTTCTTTAATGATGGGAATTACTTATATTTTGGAAATTTTTTACATATCCAAATGGATCCTTCTCTAAAACTTATTGTCTTATTATAGTATTATAAGAAGGTAGGAAGAAACAAGTGGATCCAATCAAGTTTCGAATAAACATGGAGCATTAATTTTCTTCTTGCCAAAGGTCATCCTACAAATGATATCCATGGAAAATGTTGAGACCAACTTTCTCACATTTGTTAGTTTCCTTAATGCACACCACTTGTTGACATTTTGTGCAAGGGCCAAGATCTCTTCCTCCCTCACAAATATAAGTGAATCAAGGTTCTTTGGACTAAGGAGCTTCAACATGAACCCATTTTGCATCACTTACTATTGCCACTGATATTGCACTATGCACTGATATTTTTAACTACATTCAACATTTAATCATTTATTTTTCTAGAGTACAAACTACATCAAATTGTTTTCAAACTAGAATTTATAAAACTACGTATTGGGAGTCAATCCTGTAGTCACAAACAAAGTAGCTATACCCCACGAAATTACCATTTTCGATAGTGGAATGCTTGGTGGACTCCTTCTATGTCTTTGTCTCTGTGCTTGGCCTCCTTCTCTGTGTCTGTTATTGGCCTCCTCCTCCTCTTTCCCTAGCTCTTCTCGGCTTTATCTCTTGCCCATTTCCCCTCTTCTATGTCATGAAAATTTTCCCTCTAATTCTCTGTCATGCAAGTGTGAGTGTGAGTGTGGTCTAAATTCATGAATGCTTGGCCTCCTTCTCTGTCGATGTGCTTGGCCTCCTCCTCCTCTTTCCCTAGCTCATCTCGTCTTTATCTCCTGCCCATTTCCCCTCTTCTCCATCGTGCGCATTTTCCCTCTAATTATCTTTCACGTGAGTGTGAGTGTGGTATAAATTTGTGAATGAGTATAAGGCGCGAGTGTGGAATGTGTTTTGTTTATTTGAATTTTTTTTTTTTTAATTAAAATATTTTATATAATTAATTTACATTTAATTAATTTATAATATATATAATGTCTCATGTGCATTATGTCATCTTCATTTAATTAATAGGTTATAGGAGTCATATGGTTAGATATCCTTCGAGAAAATGGTTATATGGTTAGGGATCCTAGGGGCTAAACGATTAGACATAATTTTATTTCTTATACAAGTTGTGGGTTATAAGTCACAAGGATTAATAATGTTAAGGGTTGTATGTGTTAAAGGTTATGAGGGTTAATGGTTGTAAGTGTTCATGGTTAATTGTCATAGTGGTTGCTCATTATAGAGGTTATAGGTTATATAAGCAATGGGATACAAGGGTTACAAGTTAGTGGTTGCAAATTGATTGATATTTTTGGTAGGTAAGAGTTGATAACTAATAGGGGTTAAGGATTGGAATGGTTAATATTATAGAGGTTATAAGGGTTATGTGTTAGGTGCTATAGTGGTTAAGGGTTTAGTGTTTGAGGTTACATATTATATTGGATAATTTATTCAAATTATGGGTTAGTAATATTGATAGGGGTTATAGGGTTTAGGGGTAATTAGGTTATATGATGTGACGCTTATGGGTTACACAATTAATGGATGGTTTATATGGGTAAAGGGTTATAAAATTTAGATTTATGTTGGTAAGGGTTGTAGCTGAAGCCGTAGGATCATTGGGGATAATGATTATGGGGATAATGATGATAGGGTCTATAATGGTTAGTACTTATAGGTGTTTTGTAAATCATGGATTATAATAGTTAGGGGTAAGGTATTACATGTGTTTACACATAAATATTATTGAGGTTACAAGGGTTATGTCTTAGGAGGGGTTAGAGAGTAGGTGTGTATGTCTATAGGGGTTAAGATTGGTGGGGCTGATGAGACTTAAGTATTACAAGGGAAATATGTTATAATTGTGAGGTTGCATAAGAGTGTTGTATGGTGTAGTGATTAGAAGTTAGGGGTTAAGGGTTATTTTTTAGGGTTTTTAGGGTAGGCATAGAAATTATAGGGTATAAATTGAAGATAAACATTGTACACATTATGCACGCTAGGGTTTAGGGGTTATATGGTTTAAGGATTATCATGATTTTTGAGATAAATGTTATATGTTTCAAGGGTTATAAGGGATTAGTAGGGTTGATACACATTAATGTTTGTAGGAATTAGGAGTTATAAGATAGGGTTTATATTGAAGATAAACGTTATACACATTATGTAGGTTATGGTTGAGGTGTTATATGGTTCAAGTATTATCATAAATTTTGAGATAAAGGTTATGGTTTGGGGGTTATAAGGGGATTATAGTAATTAGGAGTTATGAGATAGGGTTTAACTATTATTTCACTTAAGGATTTAGATAAGTTATTTATTAAGGGTAATAGGTTTAGGTTTAAGGAAGATATGAGGGTTTAAGGAGGATATGAGGGTTCCTCATTTGCTGTTGTATGTTATAGGATTTGGGTTTAAGGGTTATAAGAGATTTAGGTTAAGGTTTATATGTATTGGTGTTGATAAGGGTTATGGGTTAAGAGTTATAAGAGTTAGGAACTGAGATATGTTAGAAATTAGGGGTTTAATGGGTTAGTTTTTTGGGTTTATATGGACTACAAGATTGCAATAATATGGGTTATATGTGGGTTACATGACATGCATTCTATGTTATAAGGATCAGTGGTGACAAGGTTGAGGGGTTTGGGGATTGTTTTTTATAGTGGATAAAGGTTAAACATTAAGCATGGTTATAATGGTTATAGTGGTAAAAGATTATAAGGTATTAGGTTAGTGGTTTTAGGGTTTTGGGGTTATATGAATTAGGGGATATAATCTTCAAGGATTTAAGAGTCTTAGGGTTATAAGGCTAGGGATTAGGAATCATAAATGTTATATGTTCAAAGAATTAGGTATTATCAGTGTGAGGATTTATAGATGTTATATTATTAGATTTGATAGAGGTACTAAGGGTTAGTTTTTAAAAGTTGGTATGTGTTCTAGGTTAATTATGTCATTTACAATTCCTTAAAGGTTTAAGGTTATATGAGTCATATGGTTAGGGGTACTCATTTTGGATAATGGTTATTATAGGATGAAAATTCATAGGGGTTATAACAATTAGGATTTATAGGTGTTA
>ML779058.1:1990102-2031652 GCA_009831015.1 Picea engelmannii | reverse complement strand
AACCCTGCACACTCAATGAAACTGAGTCAATAGCATCTGTATATAGCAATAGTAAAACATCCTGTCATCAATCATGACGCATCATCATCAGGGTTAAGTGGTTCATCATCATAAAAATCCAGATCACTTGCGAGCAAGTGTCCCCAAAGAATAAGTTTTGTCAGTGCGCCAGAGCGGGATGTTACAGTTCTAGGTTAATTATGTCATTTACAATTCCTTAAAGGTTTAAGGTTATATGAGTCATATGGTTAGGGGTACTCATTTTGGATAATGGTTATTATAGGATGAAAATTCATAGGGGTTATAACAATTAGGATTTATAGGTGTTATTCAAAGTAAGGGTTAGGATATGTATGTCATGTTAGAGTTTAGGTGTTATAATTATAAAGGTTAGAGGTTAGAATAATAATGTTTATTGGTGTTAGTTGTCTAATATTATAAAGGTTAAGGGATATGTGTTATATCATCATTTTTGGTGTTAATGGTTAAATTGGTTTACAAAGGATTGCGGTTAGGGGTCATAGGGGGTAACTAAGGGTCATAGGAATTAGGGTTGATACATTCTTAGGAGTTACGAGATAGGGTTTATGTGCCATTGGGATTACAAGTTTAGTTGGGTTATTGATGAAGCGTAATAGGGTAAAGTTTAAGGAGTTATAAGGATTAAAAATATGTTGTTATATGTTAGAGTGTCCATCTTTAAGGATTGTACGAACTATGAGTTAAGGGTTATAAGGATTTTGAAACAAATGATAAGAAACCACTCGATGTTGGTTTTCCTACCCAAATTTCTAATTATACGCCTGAGAGACAGAGGATGGGGGTGATAAGAGATATATATTATAGAATAAAAAATGTCCCATGTTCATTATGTCATTTACCCTGCCTCTTTTTTTGTCCCATTATTTTTGTTCCTTACAAGCATCCCTAAGGTCATAGGACACAAAATGTGTAATGACACGTTTGACATGGTATAACCCTACATTTTTGTCTATTTTCTTTCAAATCTTCCTTCTCTATTTCCTCATCCAAATTTCCTAGAGGTATGGGATGTAGTGGGAGAGGAGGATTGAACCTTAGCCTGATCTATTTGAGCTTGATTTTCCTCAAAGACTCATTGTAAAATTGAGACCTATGCATGGTAGTTTATAAATTATCAGGGGATTGTGGTTCTATCCTCTAAATATCATAAATGGATTTATATGTAGTTTGATAATGGAAAGTATAGCCTAAGATTAAGAAGAAGGGAAGATTCGAGTTAACAAATGAAGCATCTATAACCGATTACATATTGAGTTAACAAATGAATCATCTTCTTCTAGTTGGATTTTTCCCATATATATATGTATGATCCACTAAAGGTGATACATTATCTTATTTATTATCCCATAATTTGAAATGTGTAAACTTCCACATCAAGCATGGCCATGCTAGAATCATGGGGTCATTGGACTCAAGAAGGGATGAGGATTTACAATTATACATAGATGTGGATAGTTGGAGAATGATAATTTTGAAGGTGCTAGGCCTCTTCCTACACACCACCAGATCATCTCTCATTGGAGTTAACTTAAAGAAAACCCAAGACGACGAGGCATCCTTGAAGTTGTTCTCTATTTTTCTTCTAGAGTAGATGAAACACATCGAGTGAATATGAATATGAATTATACGGAAATCATGATAAGAAATAGAGAATATCCCAAAAAACGTTTATATAACTTGAAATGATATCATTTAGGGATAAAAAATGCCTAGAAGATCTTGGAATTGTGAAAAGGAAAAGAAGGGCTCATGATTCTAATAATATTATGCTCATTGGATGACTGAAAACACAAAGAAAAACTTTTTTGAAAGTGATTTCCTTCACAATTGCAAACATTTAGGTCTCACAAAAGATCAAGTCAATGCATTCCTTAGAAATTTCCTTAGGGACACATGGGCCATTCATCACAGTCATTTTTATAGTGTTGATTAAAAAATGAATGAAAAGAGGGATTTTTCATCACAAATATGACACATAGACATTGTATATACAATGTATAACCTTAAAAAAAAATGAAGAAAGACCGAGGAAAACTTAAAACTTGCGTCAACCAATTGGTGTACTTCGAAAGAAAATTAGGGTTTATGGTTTACAAGATGAATTGATGATGGAATAAAGTGGGTGTGTGAGTCAAATGTGAGTCTAGAAACCCTACCATGTATTTAAGGCATGAAAATAGTTTATCCATGTCAAATTTTAGTGCATACAGAAACAATTTGAAAAAATTTCAACGTTGGCCCCATTCATAGGTCATTGTTTCCCGTGTCTAGTCCTAGTAAAAATTCCTTGTAAAATTCATTTGAATATACAAACGTCCCCACATCTATTAGTGCAATGGAGTTTTTGTATGGTGTTGATTAAGAAATCAATGAAAGAGAGGGATTTATGGTCCATGCATAGGGATTTATGGAATCACAAATGAAATATGTGATATAACAATGGTAATTTAAAATTCATTTGTAACATGAAGTATGGTTCTCATGTTTGTCCAAGGAATTATATAGGGTCAAACAACAAGGTACAAGATCATAGAAATTTCCTTAGGGATGCATGAGCCATTCATCACAGTCATTTTTATAGTGTTGATTAAACAATGAACGAAAAGAGGGATTTTTCATCACAACTATGACACACATACATTTTATATACAATGTAGAACCTGGAATAAAAATGAAGAAAGACTGATGAAAACTTAAAACTTGCGTCAACCAATTTGTATAATTTGGAAGAAAATTAGGGTTTATGGTTTACATGATGAATTGATGATGGAAACAAGTGGGTGTGTGAGTAAAATTTGAGTCCAGAAACCCTCCCATATCGTTAAGGCATGTGAATAGTCTATCCATGTCAAATTTCAGTGCATACAGAAACAATTTGAAAAAAATTCAATGTTGGCCCCATTCACAGGTCACCATTGCCCATGTCTAGACCTAATACAATGTATGTTCATTGTTCCTTTTAAAATTCATTGACAATAAACATGTTCCCACATCTAATACTGTATATTTGAGTCTAGAAACCCTTCCATATCATTAAGGCATGCAAACAATCTATCCATGTCAAATTTCAGTGCATATAGAAACATTTTGAAAGAATTTCAACATTGGCCCCATTCATAGGTTATTGTTACCCATCAAGTTATTTTTGAACTAGATTACATATGAGAATGAAGCTCCATATGAAAAATCAAGCTACATATCATCAAGGAAAATCAAGATTATGGTTGAACTAGTTGAGTGATGTTTGAGACTGGAAACCTCCCGTATCATCAAGGCATACAAAGAGTCTATCCATGTCATCTTTTGCACAATAATTTTGGTTGATTAGGATGAAGAATCCTTTGAAATGGACAGATGAAGGAGCATAAAAGGTGGCAGTTTGAAGAATATTCTCTGTTTCATGCCTATGTTAAGCGATACTGACCACGAGAATGGAATCTTGTATCGTAGAGAATGAATAGAGCCTTGGACAGAGATCCAAAATATTGTGTAGAGAGGTGGAAGAACTACTTGAAGCTCGGAATCAAGAAGGGATCCTTATCAGAAGATGAGTATCATCTTGTTATAAGTCTTTAGGAAAAAACAATAAAAGATTTGAATAACACAAATTCAAGTCAAAAGAAGTGTACTTGAATATATAAAAAAACAGAGGCATACTGTTTCAACGAAAATAAAAACCAACATTTTTTGATGTAGATACTATTTCAAATTTGGATGGAAATCTTGTAGAAAGGAGAGGCATAACGGACAATTTTAGATGAAAATCTGACAGATATTTTTTTTTCTCGTGAAATCCCTAGGATGGCATACCTACATCGTTGGTATGAGATGTTTTTGAAATTTCTAAATCCGATTTCAGCAATTTCGACGGATTTGCATTGAAAATGCTCATAAATGGTGTTTTTTTATATTTTTCATGGAAACCTAAGAACTTGGCATCCACACCGACCATTACTAGAACAATGGATTATATTTTTGAATTAATGCCTTGTTCTGGACAGTTTTTTCAACAACATGTTAGTTTGACAAAAGATTGGGATTGATCATATTTTATTCAAGAACGACAAAAATTTAAATTATGGTTGTCATTCAATGGATTTTACAAAAATATAAACATAAAAATGTAAATCCCTGGGATGACATACCTACATCGTTAGTATGATTAGGCACAGTTGCGTAAAGATCCTCTTGGTTTCGAGAATAGTTCATTCTCTACTAAACTGGGGAAACCACATGAAGGTGGAAGCTTTAATTATGCCCCTCCCCCCCCCTGCACATCGCTCTCAATTTCCCCATAGTACCTAATTTGAAATTATAAAGAACAAGTATCATATATTGTATTATACAAAATAAAAACATATAAAGATCATATAAAAGATATAAACACATACCTCTTCTTTTCAAGAATTAAATATCAGTCATATTCTTCTTAATCTAGCTCAACATCTGTATCAGGATCTAGTTAGGAATCGATATTGGTGAAAGGCTCTTTCATATCAACATCATCATCAACATCATTTTCACTAATATAGTTATCGATATTATCAATGAGATCGTCATATCCTACATTTGTATGATCAACTTCTTCAACTTCTTCGTCTAGCACATCGACTACAACCACCTGCTCCTGATCTGCATAATCATGATCTTCTTCCTCATTATTATCTTCATCCTCAGCTACATGATTATACTTTATTGGTATTCCACTTGGATCATATCTAAAAACGTATGACCAACCTGCTTTACCAGGTACCTCTGAGTAAAATACTTGCTCACGTTGACTTGGAAGAACATAAGGCTCTGTACCCAGTTCAAATTCCCTTGTATTAACCATTGTAAATCCATTATCATGCTCAATAATAGTTCTTTGAGGATCATGTTCATGCATTCGTAGCCTGTACCATTTCACCTAAAAAAAAACTATTTTAAAGGAATTAAAATCACACTCAATTATATCCTCCAAATTACCATAGCACCTATTCTCAGTTTCTTCCAGATTTCCGTCACTTCTAGAGGAAATGTTGGTGACCTTAAACACTGTAGTTATCCCATAATCCTAGGTTTTCATCTTATCATCCAACATTTTGATACAAAAATTATGACCATTACACCACATAGCCTTGTGATGTTTCAACTGCAACATGGAAAACAAGTAAAAAATACATTTCCAATTAATAAACCTCATATAGGACTTAGTAAATACATATTTCAAAAATTAAACAAACCAAATACATTGAAAATTGATAAATAACTAGGAAAATGTGGGTAAACAATTTACTTGCATGTTTATCTTTTAAACCAAATGCTAAATGAACATCCCTAGTTGACGTAAGATCAGAAAATTGATCTCAATGACGATGCATTGTTTTAATCATCTTACTCACCCCTTCCCATGATAACCTACCGAATTATTCTTCAGTATATTCTATCCAATGCTCCATCCAATCAAGGTTGTTTTCAATGTATAAATTTAAAGCATCCCACTCTCAAGCAACTATATTTCAATATGCATCATTAATTAAATATTGTTAACAAAGGAATAGTTTAATATAGTTCAATATGCAAGAATAAAAAATGTAAAATATCAGTATGATAAATAAAATTGGAAAAATAAATGTGTAATATATTAAATCTATGTCAACATCTAATAATTACCTTTAACAGTCCTCATTTTACCTTTCCCCAATAGGACCTCCCCTTCAAATTTGTTGATGGAGTGGACATTCCAAATGTGAGACACATTCACATTTTATGCTAATTTAGGTGATCTTAACTAATATACACCATGCATTGATATACCATATATCCCTCAACCATAGAACCCTCTGGATGTGCTGTTTGTCTAACAAAATCCTTCAATGACTTCAACTGCCTCTCCACCATCCACATCGACCTTGTGTGTAATGGTCCACATAATTCAATCTCCTCAACTTGGTGTATGAGGTAGTGTTATTGTGCATTGAAAAATGTTGGAGGTAGATACTATTACATTTGATACATTAGTCAAGGAATTTCTCTCTTCCAATACCTTATATCTTCTTTATGGATTTGTTTTGATGATAGCCACCTACAAATGTCGATACAATAAAATAATATCAAGGAATACATAAATTTGTAGATAAAACATAATATGCCAATAAGTTCCTCTACAAATAACATAAGAAGTACATTTTACTTATAAAACAATACTTACCTCATGTATTTTCTAAGTACATAAATAATTTGTTTTATGTTGTTATCAAATTCGTCTGGGAGAGATAAATGTAGAACATACTGTAACAAAAAACAAATAATTATTATATGTTTCCAAAAAATTATTACCAATAAGGAAATATATTATAACCTACTAATTACCTTAATGAATGTATGCCAGTCATGTGTTTTAACCCCACCAAAATCACCTTTTTTTGTTAAGATATTTTGTATGTTCGATGAAAACCTCGTTGGAAACCTAATTTTTTGAATGACCTCTTTTACAATATTTCTATGTTGCTCCGTCAATAACCAAGTAAGAATAGAATTTTTTTCATGACCATCACCATTAGAATTAATAATAACACTTTTCAATGCGTGATTAGCTTCCTGGATGTCACAATAAATCTTTCCAATTCTCACTTTGTCAATCCTTCCATCTAATATTCTCCATAACAATTTTGTTATGTTCTTCCCGATATGCATTGTATCAAACATATGAACTATTTATAGGTGCTTGTAGTATGGAAATCTACTGAATTTCATCGGGTAACTTTTCATTCCTCGTGGAAGCCCATTCATGCCTTAATGAGATTCATGAAACATCAACAAATTGAAATTAACACTAATTAATCAAACAAAATGAAATTAATAGTAATGAAATTAACGAAAGATTTGTATAATATGTCATACATAAATAATTTTCATACCTTGATGATTTCTAATATATTCCAAATTCCATAGGCGAGGTGTCACTCTTCGTGGTTTTTTTCCATTCTCTTCTTTACCATTGAATTTTGATTTGTTTGTAGTTCAATAACTATGGTTCTTAGGTAGAAAGTGCCTATACTCATCAAACACTTCCTTTCCTAAACTCCTTGAATGACAAGATTTTATCCTGGGACCACAAACTGGGCATGAAAATTTACCCTTTGTTTGAAGACCTACAAGATATATGAATTAATGTAGTGAATTAGAGTTACAATTTAAAATAATGCATGATATTTCCAATATATATATAATATTAAATCACAAAAGAGAGTAAAAATATATCACAAAAATGTGTTAACCCAGGAGCATCATGAATTGTCCATGATAGTATTCCATGGAATTGAAAATGTTTTTTCCCTATTGGTCTAGAGATGTCATACATAGTGATTCCATCCCATAATTTCAACAATTCATTGATAAGAGGCTCAATATATACGTTCATATATTTTACCTAGTACTTACTTAATTGGTTCAACATACTGCATGATTAATTATACTTATCTAGATGTCATTATATATAAAAGAAATAATTACCATGCATGAAACAAAAAAAATGGAATATTTTGTCATACTTTAAAGAAAATAAAATATAATTAAATACCTGGAACAATCATTGCCAAAATTGTGTTCTCTCTCTTGATCGACATACAAGGATGAAGGTTATTGTTTATAACAAAAAGAGGCCACACTGAGTATGTAGAATGAATCTCTCCAAATGGATTGACACCATCAGCTGCCAACGAAAGTCTAACATTTCAAGGTTCTTCTTTAAAAGTTGGCCACTTTTCATCAATGTACTTCAATGCAAAACCATTTGCAGGCATTCAAAGAACATCGTCTCAAATTATTCTCTTTGCATGGAAATCCATAAACTGTGCTATACTTTGGCACCTGAACAACTCCTGGAAATGTGGAATTATCAGAATATAACGAAGAACTTTGCGAGGCACCTTCTTTGATGCTTTATCGATTTGATATCTACTTATTTGACATTGTGGGCATTCATTCTCTAATGCATATTTTCCATAGTGTATGATATGATCATTAGGACATGCATCAATAGCCTGATACTCCATTCCAATTTCTTTCATAATCACATATATTTCTCGATATGTGCGTGGAAAAATATTTAACGTCGGTAATATAAATTCACCTAACAATCTAGAAAATTCAAAACAATAAGTCAATGTAAACAATATTAATCATCAATATCGCATCCATACTAATTTACAAATTATAAAACAATAGCATTATAGGAAAAAGTTGAACCTTTTAAGTATTTATGAACATCCAGGAATAAATAATTAACAAATTAAATACCACAGTATTCGTCTGAGGCATGAGTTTGATAAACCATTCAAAAACTTCAAGTTCACCAGCAACAATATAATAGATAGAAGATTTTTTGTTGAGCCTTCATAAAGAGGTTGACATGTCTTCTCGAGTAGAGGATCAACATTATGACTATCATCCTGGTTTTCCTCATCCATTGGAGAAAACGTGTCTTGGATCAATCTATGTATCTTAACTTCCTGATTTGAGTCACTAACGTTATCTCCATCCATACTATCATTAACAACTTGATAAAAAACTTCAATATTCTAATCTCGAAGTTCATCACCCTGTAAAGGACTATTTCTGCTAGTACTTGACAAATAACTCTCTAGAGGTTGACATTTTGGGGCATCGTCTATATATTTAAAAACAACGTAAAAACATTTGTATAGAGAATATAAAAATCTCGATAAGAAATATTACTAAAATTCATGACATGATGACTATTACAGAGAATACATTAAATATTGAATCCTCTTACCAAGGGATGATATTCATAACCCCCTTTAGCATGCCCCTTCTCCCTACGATGTCTTTCAGTTGTTGTTATTAAAAGTCTTTTTCTTCACAAGCCCCTGCAATCATAGCAAGGGAAATAACATTTTCCATCACCCCTCGCCTCTAATGCCACTCTCAACCGAGAAAGATTCCTGTCATTTTCGTTCATAGTGACAAATCTTTGTACCGACAAGTAATTGTCTTACCTAGACCATACCAAACAGTAAGTTGTCAAATTTTTATATTTTAGCTACTTCTTTCGATTATGATATGTTTAGATACAGTGACTTGCAATCCTCACAATTATTTCTTCTAAGACATTTCGACATGTTTTTTTATTATTATTATCCATTAACTATTAAGATCGATATGCTTCAATTTGTACTTTAGAGTAGTGTGTACTAAATCACCATGGAAAATAATTACACACCATTTAAGGAAAGTGGTCAAAATTTCTCAAACTTGAATCACTCGACACCATACACTAGCCTCTAAGTTGTTTTGTAGAGAAAATGTCAATCTTTGAAATTCACCACTAAATAAATAATTCCGTCCACTTTTCATCCACAATTGGGTTTGGTTGGTTTAAATTATGACGTGTTGATTTGCAGCTACATGCAATGGTCACAATTTTATGCTACTTACATTGGTCACAATTTTATTTTCTAAGACACTTTGGCACGTTCTCGTTTTTCATTGTCTGACTAGTAGATTTCATCATGAAATTTTTATATTTTAGCTACTCCTTATTAATAGTGTATAAAAAAGTTACATCAACTACAAACTAGAGTTAATCACTACATCTAGAATTATGTGTGATTATAAAAAATTGAGAGAAACAACATCACATAAGAATACAATGTTATATGACTAACCTAACCTAATACTAGACTAAAAATATGACATTAATATATATAGGCACAACATGATAGAAACAAAAATGTTAGAGATCTAACAAGGTCGCTAAGAGATAGGATTAGACCTAAGAGGATTTTTTTTCCACTTTCTATTTCAAACACTGTCCAACCGGTAAAGTTGTTATGAGTTGGTGGTTTTGTAATAAGGATTAAATTTACATAGGGAATTGTAGGCTCATGAAATTAATCTAGATTGAATATAATGACATCCGTTTTTAATGTTTGAATTGACTTATTGATGGAGTAATTTTCCCTTTTCTTAAAATACTTCTTCGGAAAATATTTTTCTTAACATTTCACATGAATTTTCATAGAATATACTAACTATATCCAAAAACCAATGACATAATATTTTTAAATATGGTATTGCATATCTAATATATTATCAAGGAAAAAACAAGCTACATGAAATTTCATTTGAACAAAAATTTACAAGTTAAATGAGTACATAAATAAAAAAACATACTAACCTTGCAAGTTCAAAATCCGAGCTATGTAGATCGAGAATTGGATTTGTTCAACCGATGGGTGACGAAAAAAAATAAACAACTCAAACAAAAGCCACGAACAGTGTCACAACTATAGCAAATGTGTCACAAAGTCTCTTAAAGTCAGGTATATGTAGATCGACTATCGTCGATATAGCGTCGAAAATGCCTGAGTTGACCCACAAAAAGTCAACTAGACATTTCAAGCCACGTGTGTTAGCAGATGTTTTTTGAGGTATGGAATAATAATCGCTATAGCGACGAACTTTCGTGGCAATAGCGATGAAAATCCCGCCCAATTTAAAATAAAAATGAAAATAATGGAAACATGGAAAAATTTCATGGAATAACTCACCCATATGTACTAGTGATAGATATATAATTATAAATTTGTTTGTTTCATTAAAGATGTCAAAGAAGAATATAGTTGGAGTACCTAAAACCTTCAAAAGTTATATTCAAAAATCTAAGTTTGAAAGAGAAATAAGGCGACGTCTTCAAAATGTTGAGCTTGATGACACCTTTGATCACTACTTTTGGAATGGGCTTGACATTGTTCAATATAAAGTGATATTAGGTGATTGTGAAAAAATTGCAAATATTGTTCCTAAAAATGAATACTCCCTAGTTATTGCAGATATCCCTCATGGTTATAATATCCAAAACATTGAATATGATATTGAGCCTTATACTTACAAAGCTTTCATTAAAGTGGTTATGGGATTTCTGGAAGTCACAACATCACCATTTTGGATATTTTTAGCTTTTCATTCAGACAAACAAAAATATTTGTATAATCAAGTTTCAAGGGAAAAGAAAAGACAAGGATACAACTTTATTGGTAAGTTATTGAAATTGTATGTTTAGAGATTAAGATTAGAAATCTATTTTATTAGTTCACAAGTTAATTGAATTTGTACTTATTTATGTTACAAGGAAAAACCTAATATTCATAGCTCCAATAGTGAACCATTTAGACGTGATATTGAAAGTATACATCTTGCAAGGTGGACAAAAGATGATACTTATGATTCTATTATTTACAATGTAAAGGATGGAAAGAAGGCTAGTAGTTTATTGGTTTACAGTGTTGTGGCTAGAAAGATAACATATGAGGAAAATGATTTCAAATGAGAGATCATTAAAATTTATCAAAAGCCACAAGAACTAATTAATTATCTTATAGATACATTTTCAAATGAAGGAGATTGGGATTTGGATTTGTTCTTTGGCTCAGGTAAGATTTATGATATAACATTTATGAAATCATACTTCACTTTTTATTATTTTAATTTATGTTGCTTTACATTATTTACTTTAATTATTTATTTTGTATTTGGTGATTAGGTACAACATTAGCATGTTTCTTATAAAAAGGAAGGAATTGCATAGTCATTGAAAGTGATGCAGTGAAATGCGGTTTTATTCAACAAATAATTAATGCTATCTGAGCTTATCTAGAGGAAATGCAAGAAATTGGCTTGAGATTTTAATGACTCAAAGGTGGAAAAACTATCACAAGAACATCCAGTACGATTAAGAGGTTTGCTTCAAAAAGATCACTTTGGAGAATTTGTGGATATCAATAACTCAATGAAAGAGAAACATGAGCCAAATGAGCCAAATGATCCAATGGAAGCACAAAATGATGTCCAATAAAATGATGATCTATATATTGAGAATGATGAATTTGGGATATATGACATTGTCGATTAGTTTTAGGATTCCCTTGAAGACAATGCTGAATTTTACAATTTTTTGATGAGTTATAATTGTAATGTTTTGACTTTCAGATTTTAAAATAAGAATAAATATGCATCTATTGTTGTTTTATGATGAATATGTTTTATTATTTTTGTTTTACTTTTATTTTTATGTGATTTAATATGCTAGAGAAAATGACATTAATTATTGTCAAGTTTTTACTGTAAGTCTATAAAACTATCATAAAAAATGTTAATTTTTATTAGTTTTTTCCATTTTTTTGTTCAATTTTGTCCATAAAAATGCTTTATGTGACATGTTATTTATAGTGGAAAGCCTAAAAAATGTATAGGTTTTTTTTTATAAATTTCTTTGAAATGTATATTTTTTTGCTAAATATTTTAAAATAGTGTTATTTAGCTACAATGATTTGCTATGTATTGAAGAAAAAATTAAAAGTGTGTTAAAAATACAATTTTACACTATATTTAAAAACTATGGCACCATGGATTAAACAATGAGACATAATTGTATGAAAAATATTAATTTCAAAAACGTGAATCGTATATAATATTTTTATAACATTTTTAGTATCATTAAAAATCATAAAAAAAAACATTGGTAAAAAAAAAAAGATTTAGAAATAATTGAAAATAGTTGGAAAACAAGCATTTAAAAAAATATTGATTTAGGAAAATTTGAAAATAGTTAAAAAAAAAAATCATTTTAGAAACAAAATGTGGATCCGTTATATATAAGAAGATTTAAAATATCAACAAACTACCTCAAAATGAAAAAGGGGTGCTACCGGTAGCACCATTTTTCAAAATGTGGTAAAAAATGGGACCCTTGAAAAAATGAGAACTTGAAAAAGTTATCGCTAAGTTGGTAATTATTCAAATACCTGGGATGAAAATATGATCTACATTCAACACTCTTAAAACAAATAATTCCATACTTCTCTCGGTAATTGAGTTGGTTGTGGAGCCTAATTATCTTATTGATTCATATGTCTTGTTTAATCTATGTTTGGATCCCATTTCTTAACAGGGGGTGTGGGGGGGATTTCCCCACCACATTTTCTACCTAGGTGTCTAGGAGACACGGTGAAATTTTATGGAGGCCCCCATGGTGGTGGTTTGGGGGTAGTGCCCCTGAAGATAATTGTTTCAGAAAATTTCCTTATAAAATATTGTAATTTCATATTCAATCTAAAACATTCATCATTAGGTTTCATATTCGATGGTAGAAGTTACGTTAAAGTCTTTTTCCCTAGAAGGAAACCCTATTTTATGTACAAGGTAATTGTATTGTGAAGGTGTATGAGAGAAAATATTGTATTCTAAGATAGAAGACTATGAGAAAAGAAGATGAAGTTACAACAAGTGTGTTGTAGGTTGTATCACTTCATTTTCTAGATAATAATAAAGGAAAGATACGACAATTTCTTCGTAGATGTAGTCCATATTGGATGAACTATGTATATCCGTGTCTCTATTGTGTTGTGTATCTTCCATGTTTTATTTCCACATATGTTTTATATTATTTCTCTGTGATCCTCCTTTTCTAACAATTGGTATTAGAGTGAAATGTAACTTGCAGGAAAAGAGGGTTCCTGGTTTGAATGGGAGAAATGGAAGAAGATGAAAAGTTTATGGTCAAGAAATTTAATGGCCAAAACTACCATTTAAGGAAGATGAAAATGGAATACTGTGTCTATTAGAAGGACCTTTTCCTACCTTTGGGCATACAAGCAAAGTTAAGTTGATGAGTATGAAGGATAAAGAATGGGAGGTTCTTGACAGAAAGGCACTAGGAATGATATGATTGTTCATGAATGCATTGGTGGCCTTCAACATTTAAAAAGAAAATACAATAGAGGACATGATCAAGGAATTGAATAAACTATATGAAAAACCCTCAGCCTCCAACAAGGTATTTCTAATGAATAAATTATTCAAAATGAAGATGTCAAAAGGTGGGTCTATTGCTGATCATTTAAGTGATTTTAATACTATTACTAATCATCTAAGTTATGTAGAATTGAACTTTGATGATGAGGTTAGGGATATTATAATATTATGGTAATTTCCAGAAAGTTGGAACACCTTGGTGATGGTTGTAAGTAACTCTCTTTATGGTTCAAACACTTTGAAATTTGATGATGTTGTTTGTGTTATCCTTAGTGAGGAAATGCGATGGAAAAAAAATAGGTGAGACATTAGGTAATACATTGACCGTGGAGAACATGGAATACAACAAAAACAAAGAAAGCTCCTAAGGTAATGCGTTGACTGTGGAGAATAGGAGAATATAACGAGAAAAAATAAAGAGCCTAGGGAACCATGGGAATTATAGGAAGGCCACATCCAAATCAATACTAGGAAAGATCGAGTGTTGGAATTGTCAGAAGAAAAGACATCTAAAGAAAGACTATAGATCTCCAAAGAAACAACGAGATGGACACCAAGAGAAAAAATCAGAAATAAAATGTAGCAGGTGATGTGTTACAAGATTCTTTTATTCTTTCTTTAGATAATATTACTAATTCTTGGGTATTATATTCAGGGGATTCATTTCATGGGCCCACACCCCATATGAAATATTTTCAATATTATGTTCAAGGTTATTTTGGACATGTTTATTTAGGTGATGACGAAACATGTAAAATTGTTGGAATGAGTAAGGTACAAATAAAGTTAAAAAGAATGCAAACTAATGGTTGTTGAAAGAGGTGAGACATGTTCCATATTTGAGAAGAATTCTAATTTCAATAGGGCAGTTGGGAAGTGAAGATTGTATATCTACATTTATAGAAAAGGTGTGGAAGGTCACTAAAGGAGAACTGGTAATATAAGAAGGAGAGAAGGTATGCACATTGAATTTATGTATAGGTAATGTTGAATCATCTATCTCTTTAGCTTCTACAAGAGTGTATACAACATTGTAGAATCAAAGGCTTGGACACATGAGTGAGAATGGGATGAAGATAATCCACAAAAGGAATTTGTTTCCAGATCTTAAAAAAGTTGATTTGGATTTCTGTGAGCATTTTGTTTATGGAAAACAAAAGACAGTAAGATTTATCAGAGTCGGGAAAGAAAAAAAGAGTGAAAAATTAGATCTTGTGCATAGAGATGTATGGGGACTAGCTCAGGTATCATCTCTTGGTGGATCTCATAATTATATTAATTTTAGTGATGATGAAACTAGATGGTAGAAAAATAGGATCATGGAGCAATACAAAAATAAGATGCGGAAATAAAACACAAAAGATACATAATACAATAGAGAGACATATATATGTGGTTCACCTAGTGTGGGCTATGTCCACTAGAGAAATTTCTAGGGCCTTCCTTTTTATTATCCAACAAATGAAGGGAAACAATCTACATCACACCCACTATAGATTCCTCTTCTTTCTCTGACAATTTCCTCTTTCAGAATAAAATATTCACACACATACACAACCGCAATACAATGCCCTCATATAAAAACACGTTGCCTTTTTTTGGGGGAGAAAACCCTAAAAAAAATTCTACCGTCATATTTGTGGCCTTATAATGAATGGTCTAGATTGACTATGAAATCACAATGTTTTACAAGGAAATTTTCCCAAAACATTTCCTTGGGGGATTTTCCCCCGAACCCATGGATGGAGACCCATTGGTTGCCATGCCCATCAGCCAGGGGGTTGGGTCCCCCTCAGACCCCCTTCATTCAGGGGCCAGCCCTTGAACCCCACATAGAAAAGGGATAGGCATACATGCATATGAATTAAGAAGATAATTAGGCTCCACAACCAATAATTGAAAAAAATGGGTTTATTGCATTCAAGAAAAATATGATGTTTTTTAGACTTTTAAGAAATGGAAATATTTGATTGAGAATGAGACATGGAAAAGGTTGAAGTGTCTTAGATCAGATGATCAAGATAAATACTACAGTAAGGAGTTTGATATTTATTTTTCATACCATGGGATTCGTAGAGAGAAGATAGTTCCAGGAACACCACAAGAAAATGGTGTGTCAAAAAGGATGAACAGGACAATCATGGAATGTGAAAGGAGTATGAGATTTCATGCAGGGTTTCCCTTATATTTTTTGGAAGATGTTTTAGATATTATTGTTTACTTAATAAACAAAGGGCCTTCAATCTCCTTGGATGGTGGTATTTCAGAGGAGGCATGAACAGGTAGAAATGTAAACTACTTATTTCTAAAGACTTTCGGTTGTGAAGTATTTGTCCATATTGATAAAGAAAATAGAACAAATCTTGAGGAAAAATACAAGAAATGTATCTTTATTGGATACGATGTTAATGATTTTGGTTATCACTTATGGGATTATGAAAATAAAAAAATCGTTAGGAGTAAAAATGTGGTATTCAATGAAAAGGTCATCTACATAGATCAATTGTAGGGAAAGAAACAAGAAAAGAAAAAACAAAGAATACACATTTCTTGATGAAATTAAAGAAAATGAAATTCCAAAGGTACCAGAAAATCAAAATGTACAACAACAAGAGAAACGGGTGCCTCAAACTCCTGCAAGTGTTGTTAGAAGATATATCAGGTTAAATAGACCCCACAAAATATACTCTTCTTTATTGTATTATTTATTGTCAACTAATTATGGTGAACCATAAAGTTATGAATAAGAAATGCAAGTAAACACTAAAAAGATGGGAGGAAGGCATGAAAGAGGGAATGGAATCCTTGGTAAATAACTAGAATTATGACTTGGTTAAGTTTCCTGTAGGAAAAGGAAAATTTTATAATAAATGGTGTTAGCACTAGGAATCACGTTCAAATTGCATGGAAGGCAAGCCCAATACCCATCAGGTTATATGTAGATGTAAAAGAGTTTTTTGAGGGGTCAAATGGATAAGACTCAAGATGATAATGTTCCAACTCAAAAATTAGGGCTAGCATGCATGAGAAATCAAGGTCTTCTCTAACTTCAATCAATAAGTGGGAGTAAATGTGAACAGAGTGAAGACTTTAGTGAGAGGGATGTAGAGGTTGTTGTAAACATCAGGTCTGCAGACAACCTAAGGAATAAAAACTCTTAACATAAGATATTCTTGAGTTCAAAGTTTAAGGACACTAAAGAAACATCATAATAATATTATAATCAAACATACATCATAATATCACCACAAAAATTCATGTGAATTATTCAAAGCATGAACACTTTAGCATCAGAAGTAAATAAGCCAAAATAAGAATTTGATTTCTATTAACCAAGATGTCTCAAATCAAGTACATAACCAGTTCACAGTAACTTCATCAAAATTATTACAGTATAAGGGAGCCTAGCTCAACCATTTGAACCTACTAAAGAATTTCATCTATCTATTTATAATAAAAAAAGGAGGAAACAATTGTGGGTGTGAGATGGCCTTCTTCTCATGAAAATATCTAAGAAGCTATTTCATCTAACAAATTAACTAACAACTTATGCTATAAAATGGGAAAATGTTGGTCACTGATCCAACCAATCTTTGAACTGACTTGATCCCCCTTTGGTGCACAACTCCTTGCTTACCAAGAGTCCTTCAGGGGAATGTGGATGTTATCACGCTGATAGTTGATGTCTCTGCAATTATCCCCATCATCAACTATTCATAAATATTCTAGCTTGACTCTCCTTGATTCTTGGTATCTGTTGGTAGCATCATTTGGTATTACCCTGAGTAGTGTACTTTGAGAAGCTTTTACCAAATTTCATGTGAAACTGTAGCACAACCTCAAAAATAGCAAAGTAGAAAAGGTAGCACCAAGCCTTCATATCTTCTGTGCAAAATTCAGTCTCTGCCAAAATTTCAGTAGAAAATTTTGGTAGTGCCATCATGGTGTGTCTCTGTGTAGAATTTAGTTTTTGCCAAAATTTCAGTAGTGCCCTCCAATATATCCTGTCAAAATTTTGGTAGTTATCGTTTGTGTATCCTGTCAAACTTTCGATAGCACCATCACAATTCATAGCACCTTCACTTGAACATGTGAAGAATGGGTAACAACCTTAGGTATTAGCAGCATCATTAGTCTTAGGTGATTTGACAACGTTATAGGTAGCATACTTGTGGAACATCAAAATAGACTATTCCGTAGCACCATAGCGCTACAGAATTTCTACGCTACTACTGTTGAAGGGATTAATTCTTTGTGAAAACCCAAAAATATGAACAGTAAGTACTAGAAGTTTGTATAGCCTGTATAGGTGGCAGATGTAGTGTTTCCTCAATTGCTTATCTTTGCAAAATGGGGTCATCTTAAAAAATGGAGCTCACCTTTCACCAGTTACTTCATTAACCTAACACTCCTTCTCAGAGAAGGAGGACTTCCCTTTCGTACAATAGGATTCTTCCCTTTAGTAGTGACAGGCTTCTTCACTGGATCTATGCTCTCCTTGGTTGTTGGTTTCTCCTTTTCAATATAAACTTCAACCAATACCTGCAAGTTCCTTTGAGCCATTTCATCCTGGAAATGTTGCAACTCTGCTTTGAGCCTTCTGTTCTGAGACTGAAAGTCTTTGTTCTACCTATAAATGCTTTTGAACTGCCTATAAATGCTTTTGAACTGCCTATGGAGAGGCTGGGCCTTTCTTGCCGCAAACCTTGCTAGGTCAAGAGTGTGGTTGTAACCATCCATGAGTTCTTTCATATTAACTCTGTCAGACATGGCATCTCCTTTCAAATGAGCCACCTCCTTCCTAGCATCCCTGAGTTGCCTAATTAGTCTTTTGAACATCTGGATTCTAGGTGGAGTAGTGATGTGAACAGTCTCAACAGGGTTTTTCATGGTTTCCTCTTCCTACTACATAGGGATTACATTGTCTATCTCATCAGGCGTCTTGATGCCTTTGCCTTTATATTTCTTCTTCTATACAGAAATTTCTTCTTTCTTATTATGTAGGATAGAGGCTTTTGGTAGGGACTGTTCTTCAACAGACTCTTTAGGAGGTGATGATCTTGTGAAAGGATTTTTGACCTTGATGAGGCTGTTGAAGGAGATGAAGAGAAGTGTAGCTTCTTCCCTTTCTTTGTTGTAGTTTTAGTAGAAGAAGGGGCTTTTTCTAACTCTGGTGGAGGAGGGGGTGAAAGATCTCTCTGTGGAGAATGACAAGCCTCCTCCTTAGTTCCTACAACCTCCTTGATGGCCTCTTGATATTGAACATGAAATCTCCTCTTTCTCTTCTTTCTAGTACCTTCTTTAGCAACACTGGTGGATGGTAAAGGGATTTCTATCTATGATTAAGGAGTAGCTTCTATATCAAACTTAAAGTGAGAATCAATAACAAAATGTTAGCATGAGATATCCTTCTTACCCAACTCTTCATAAACCAACATTCTAATCAATCCATAGTGAAAGATGCTAGTATCCACAGCCTTAGACTTGGATTGAACCCTGTCTGACATCTTTCCTATGCTCCTTAGAAAATAGTAGGGAATGTTCATTTCAATTTTTCCAGTAAAATGTAGTAGAAGCCTTATATGGTACTGGTATAGTGTATTAAACCTCCCTTCACATGCAGAGATGATTTTAAGGATGGAAATTTATTTTAAAATGTAGAAACCTTGGTGAATCTTACTAATCCTTCATATGCCAACTATAAATTTTTAGCGATATTTTTGTAAAAATATTCAAAATATTAAGGATTTTATAGAGTTTTTATAAAATTTTGGTGATTTTTAAGGTAAAATAATTTTATCCTATAGAATTTGGGCGAATAAATTTTAAAATAGCGAATCTCATTTTTGGAAAAACCATGGAAAATTAGCCCGTGAACGAAATTTAGCCCCTAAAATCATCCATGTTCACATGTACAATACCTCTAAATGATCCTCAATATCCCGTCGAACTACTCAATCAGATGATTCCTTGGCACACCTTTAGTCATATTATCATCTTGATGTTCAGGCTTAAGGAAATATTTGGCATAGGCTGCATCTAAGGCCATGGCTTTAAACCATATCTCACCTATGATAGGGATTCCTATAGCAACTGAAATAGAGGTCTCAAACACCTCAAATTCTAGGTCCCATACCTTGGTCTTCAGGCCATCAAAATGTAAGGCAAACTACCTTGGCACCTCAGGATGTTCTCTTTTCATATTTTGGTAGAAAGAGAGGCATCTCACCCTTTGAAAAGCTTCTCTGTCCATGGGCTCTACCTCGAATAGATGCATGTCTATAGGCTCAATTCTAACCACCTTACCTCCCTTGCATGACTTCTTCATCTAAGGAGTATCCATAGTTTAGTATAAGATCTTTTAGGGCTATGGAGTGGTGATAACCAGGAGGATTCAAAATTCAATGCTCAAAAGGACAAGGCTACCCCTTTACAATAATTTCCCTTAAACCAGACTGGTTGCTAGCTAGCTAGAACTAGATATAGAAATCCCTCCCTGAATATGTGAAGATATGAAACACTGAGAAAAATATGATGAAAAAATACTCTGTAATAGTCTTGGAAACTGGGTTAAAAATACCCAACTCAACTGTCAGAGGAGGCAGGGGAGAAACAATGTATCTTGAGTAGCGTCTCTAGGTAGCACACCGCACATGTAGAGGATAGGATATGTTTGGATATTGTGAGATCAATGGTAATGATGGGAAGATATATCAAACTCGATAGGCAGGTAATGAGATCTAAAGATTTGAAAGGATTGAAGAAAAAGATAGGATGGCATGAGGAAATATCTCCTCCAACTATGCAGGCCCGATAACCAAAATTCTGAGACTAATTCTCCTTGAAATTGATGTGCAAAGGAAGAAAATACATAATACCTATGGACTAAAGTCAATTAGAGACCTCATAAAGATCTCAAGAAGAATTCATGAGAAACTCATCCTCTGAATCTACCTCAGCATTGGATTTGGTAGCACTGTTGCCAACTGGTCAGAAGTTGTAATTTGCGTAGTGCAACAATTTGAGTTTTTTTTTCAAATTTTACAAACCGTTATCAGAGCTCATAAATATGAGATCTTGAAAGAATGTTTTAACCACCCCTGGTGATGAAAATAAGGAAGAGATGACATCAACGTTGTAATCATAAATCATGGTAGAAAATGATGGATAGGAAGTGCGCTACAGAAACTCCTGATGAGTTGGCAATGCTCCCTTTCAAAAAATGATTTGACCAGTAAGCAGAGTACAAAAGGGACAACAAGGCAAGTTTATGAGGGCATGAGTGAGGAAAGTGGTAAGTCAAGTCAAGCTGATCGTGGAGTGAGTCGATCCTAGTGTCAAGTCATGGAGGGGATCAAAAGATAGGTCATAAAAAACAATCTTGATTCAACGATTTGTGTGAAGATAAAAACACAAGTCACGACTTAAGATTTTATTTATCAAGGGAAATTAAGAAAACAAACTTTTAAAAGGACAAATCAAAAAATTAAAATCTAAATTCCTAGGAAAGGATGAAACTAAAGGCTAAAGACCCAAGGCAACTTAGTGGGATAACATTGGCTCCACAGGGGATGGCATGTCCCCTGTGGGCTACTAAGTATGAGTAGATTTAGTGCCTTATCCTAGGGCTATGGGGTCAGTTATTAAAACAAAAATAAAAGAAAGATGATATTTACAATGACATGAAAATCCACTCATGGCTCAAGAAAAGTACTTTTTCAAAAAATGCCCATTGACAGGGCCACCAAAAACTTCTTCATCCTCCATATTCTGCAACTTAAAAGTGTTATTAGAGAATACCTCAGACATTTTGAAGGGACTGATCCATAGAGATTCAAATTTACCGTGCTTTCCTTTATCTTTCTTTGGTGCATCCCACTTGAGCACCAAATCACCCACTTGAAAATCCTCTTTATTCACTTTTCTCTCAAAAGCCTGCTTGATCTTCTATTGATGATCAAGTTCTTTATCTATAAGCTTCTCCCGAGTCTGCTACACTTCAACCAATTGTTGAATCCTTCTGATCATATGATCCGGCTCCCCTTGGTAATCTTGGAATAATTTCACCACAGGCAAGGCAAGCTGAGAAGGAAAAATGGCCTCAACTCCATACACCAACTGGAAAGGAGAAAGGCCCATGGACCTTTTTGTTGTCACTCTGTCAGCCCATAAAGAAAACTTAAGTTTTGAGTCCCGTGATTTTTTGTTGTCCTCTAACAACTTTTTAATGATATTTATAAGGATTTTTTTAGAGGACTCTACAAGACCATTACCTTGGGGGTAGTAAGGGGTAGAGTGAACCAATGTGATTCCAAACTGTTTGCAAAACTGAATCAATGGTTCAGCCTTCAAAGATGCATCATTATCAGTGACAATTCTGTTTGGACACCCAAACCTTGCCACAGTTTCCTCAAGGAAACAAATGATCACTTTGTGGGAAGCATTCCTTGTAGGGATAACTTCTATCCACTTAGTAAAGTGATCTGTAGTAGTCAAGATCCATCTATGTTGACCACTAGCAGTAGGATGAATTTCCCCAATAAAATCTAGGCCCCACTGCTAAAAGGGTCACGAAGTTGCCACAGGTTTTAATGGCAAAGACTTGAGCTATTGCTTTCCATAGAATTTATGACACTTAACACATGATCTAATCTTGGCACAAACATCGATGAATAGAATAGGCCAGAAGTACCTAGCCCTGAGAATTTTGTATGTCGTGGTTCTCCAAAAATGATGCCCCCCACATAAATTGTCATGAAAATCAAACATAATTTTTTGGGCTTCTTGTGGATCTAGGCATCTCAAAATCACTCCAAATGGGTCTTTCCATTACAAGCCTCGATCAATAATGTGGTATTTGATTGATTTTAGTTTTAAGTCTCTCACCTTGTTCTTTTCCATACCATCTGGAGGTTGTAATTTCTGTAGGAAAAATATAATGTCCTTGTACCAGCTGGAATCTACCAATGTAGGGGTGACTTGAGAACCTTTGTTAGTCAATTCAGCCTATTGATTTTCTGACCATGTGTTGATGAAATTTACCCCCAAGGCTGAGCAATTTTATTCAGCCAACAACTTGGCTAAACCCTGGCCTTTAACAAATTTGGTAGGCTTAATCTCAAGATCAAATACAATGATTTTAGCAATTCACTTGCTCCTTTTTCCATCTATATCAGGCTGAATAATAATTTCCTTTATAGAAGCTGATAGGACATAAGTAATGACTCTTGAATGCAACACACAAACTCTAAAATACTTTAGATCTTTAACCAATGCATAGGCCTACTTATCCATGATGTCATATTTTAATTCAACATCTCTCAATGCCCTGCTGAAAAAATCAATGGGCTGCTCTAAGCCTTCAGCGTTCTTCTGCAATAAAACATATGCTAATGTATCAAATGAAGCAAAAGAAAAAATAAGAAAATCCTTGGAGTAATCTAGCCTGAAAAGGACCAGGGCTTCAGTCAAGGCTTTTTTTATCTGATCAAAAGAATTACGAGGCTCAACAGTACATTTGATTTCATTACCTTTTCTCAACATGGTTGTGATATATTTTCCCAACTCAACAAAATTTGAAACAAACCTTCTCAAAAAATTAATTTTTCCCCAAAAGGATTGAACCTCCTTTTTGAATCTAGGAAGTGAAAAGGTTTGGATAGATTCAACCCTACTACAATCAATCCTTACCTCTTCAGCTGACACAATATGCCCCAATAATTTTCCCTCCTTCATGGAAAACAATGATTTTTTTGGATTCAAAGAGAGACCAAATTTTCTGCATTTCAAGAAAACCTTTTTTAAATGATCATAGTGCTCTTTATCAGATTGAGAGAACATTGTTATGTCATATAAATAGATAACAACAAACTTGTCCTTCTCTCCCATAAATGCTATGTCCATAGCTCTTTGAAAGGTCTCCCTTGCATCCATCAAACCAAAGGGCATCTTAGCGTACATGAATGTACCCCAAGGAGTGGTAAAGGTCGTCTTCTCTCTATCTTCTAGAAAAACAAAGATCTGATTGTAGCCAAAAAAACTATCAATCATGGACATCTTGGCCGCACCTGTCACCCTCTGTAATATGTGCTCCATCTTGGGAAAAGGGTGATTATCCTTTTTAGAACTTCTGTTCAGATTTCGGAAAACGACAGAAAGTCTAATTTCTCCATTCTTTTTCCTCACTAGGACCAAGTTGTCCACCCATTCAGAATACCTCAAAGGAATAATAATTTTAGCATCTAAAGTCTTTTTCACTTCTTTATCCATGACAGACAACAACATAGGATTTATTTGCCTCAACTTTTTCCTGAAGGGTTTGGTCTCTTCCTTTAATGGGATCTTGTGCTCTATAATGCTAGTCTCATAAGTTATGATATCTTCATAATTCCAAGCGAATACATCAGAAAATTAATTTAACAACTCATTATATTATTCCCTCTGCTCTCTTGATAGGATTCTTGACAACTTCACATATTTTGGATCTTTTTTTGTGCCCAAATTGCACTCGGTTATATCAATATCATCAGTGGACACTTTCCCCTTTACTGACACATCATTTCATCAAATAATCTTTCCAAAGGAACTAGTCCATTTGGAATGTGGTTGCTAGGTAGATGCACAATATGATGATTAGCAATTTTATTAAGGAAAACATTAGCATGAGGATTAATTTCAGAATCATGACCCTGATCAATGTGTAATGAAAAAAACTCATCAATAGTCTCGAAGAATTTTTTAAGTTCTAGATCATCTTCAAACACCTTCCAATATTTGAGATTGTCTAGTATAGAAGGCCTGTATTTGAGTTTAGGTCGTAAGGGGACTATGAAATTTATTGATGATACAACCAAACTATCAACCATGGTATTCTCTTCTCTAGGAATAAATGAAATGTTAAAAGATGAGAAAAATATGTCCACCAAGTCCCACGCTTCATTTCTATAAGACTTGAGCCTAGGGTGCTTAGTCTGGTAAATATTTTTTATCTGATGGACGATCAATTCATCATCCCCAAATATTGATATCTCTTCTATGCCCATGTCTTTAACAGCCCTCAATCCCAATACAAGAGCTTCATATTCTGCCACATTATTAGTAGTTTCAAATTCTATCTTGTATGACAGAAATATAGTCTCTTGAGCAGGTGAGACAAATACCACTCCATCACCAACACCTTCCCTAGAAGAGGCTCCATCAAAGAACATATTCCAAACAGAGGTGTTTGGAGGGGAATCTTCTCAAAAGGTAACATACTGTTTTCAGATTTTAAGAGGAGTTTTAGGGGTATCGGTGAGCTGCAATATGTTGGATCCCAAATCAGTATCAATAGGAAAAATAGGATGGTTTACGGGGTTTTCTTCATCAATAATAATGTAGGCCAACTGAGCTTCCCTGTAAAGTCTTCTATGGTCCCCCCCAAACATAGGAATGGTAGTATATGAGAGATCCATATACAAGGCTCCCCCAAGTCTTTTTATCCAAGATATTGATAAGATCATGCCGAACTTGGGGGGAACATCAGCCACCATGATATCCATGACTACACTTTTCATGGGAAGTTGAAATAAGGTCACAACTAGATCCTTAATGACCCCAAGACACTTCACTTTCCTGGAGTCAAAATAATATAAGTCATGGTAGGTCTTTGTGATTTCTAACCCAAGTTCATCCATAACGGTTTTCGACATGAGATTGTGGGATGCCCCTGAATCCATAAAACAATTGTGCAACACCTTATCATGTATATTTAGTGATGTATAGAAAGGAGGGGATGAATCATCTCTATCTTGTATCAATGGGTCCAAGATAAGTGTTGGTTTTTCATCTTGCAGATTTACTGAATTAGTGGCACTTGGAAAGGCTTCGGGCTATAACATTTTGGAGAGATATTTTTTAAATTCTTAATTTTTTATCAATTCCAAAAAAGGTACAGGGAAATTGATGTTTTGGATCTCATTCTCAAAGTTGAAGGAAGATGAAGACTTCAGGATCTCTTTGGTTTCAGGGGTAGGATTTTTGACCAAAACTTGGGGACGTTGAGTGTCTTTTTCCTTACTGCTAACTATCACAGCCTTGGCAAAATTTTCTTTTTGAGCAGGCTGATTAGAAGCATCAGTTTTTTCCTCATTCCTTTTAGATCTCAGATTATATCTATTAGGACTTTCTTTTTCTTTCTCTCCCTTACTTAATTGATTTATTTGAATATCCATCAAGGATTTCTCATATGTAGATTGAGTGAAGTGAGGGAATGGGGATGTGTCACCTAAGCAATGAATATCAGGATCAACTTCTTCCTCCTCTCCTTCTTCATCGACAACCAGGTTGTTTTGTAAGGGATTTTTCACCTTTTGATCATCTCTCTCTCTGTTTCTAGGATCTTTAGGAGAATTATTTGGTATTTTGAAGTTACCTCTGTTATCAGTATTTTGAGTATTTATGTAGGTTTGTTTTCCTTCCAGTTTTAACTTCTCAATCTCAGTAGAAAGGGATTTTACTAATTTGGTAAGTTTATCTACTTGAGAGTGGACAACAAGGGAGTCAGAAGTTGAAGCTTCAACTCTATTTTTTCTCCTATCTCTATTAGATTTTCCCCTGAGTTTATCAGATGCCACTATGTTGGATTCTACCTCCAAGGCTGCATATTGCCTATGGACTAAGGAGGTTGATCTTCTTTCTCTCAGTATAAGGAAAAACTCGGGGTCAAAGGAACTGGCATAAGTGATTTTTTCAGAGGTTTATGTGGGTTTTATCTCATCAGGAATCTTATTGTACATTTTTTTGAATCTTTTAGAGAAGTCAGAGACAAAATCTCCCTCTTTCCTTTTTAGGGATCCACATCTAGTGATATAGTACAAGAATTCCTTTTTGTCCCCCCAGTGCCTCAAAAAGGCCTCATCTAGCGCCTCAATGCCAATAATGGATCCAGGGGCCAAACCCCTAAACCACTTCCTAGCCTCACCAAAAAGGATTTGGATGAAGACTCTCATCCACACATCCTCATTTTCAATGTTTTGATTGTTTGCACAACTGTAGAAGGCAAGAAGATGTTCTTTAGTGATTATATCTTCTTCTCCCATGAATTTGGGCATGTATTTTAAATAATCTCTAGGAGGAAGAGCATTCACTGGCAGAGGTAAGACAAGAGGGGAATATCTTGTAGCCACTATGGAATCCATCCTATTTGCAGGGGGGTTATCACCTACCATTGGATTTTGAACTATTGGTCAACAAGGAGGAGAAGGGAACTTGAATGTGTGCAGTTTAGGAGAAAAGAAATGTATGAAGGGGAAATTCTAGTTTTCACAGCAGAAGGCTGAGTCTTGGAATAAGATGGTAAAGTTATTAAAGGTGATGAGGTTTCATTTTCTTTGGCAGCAGAAATTTTAACAAGAGGAGGGGTAGAGAAGCCTAAAGTACGAAAATCTTCAAGACTCTCAAGACTGAACCACCTTACAATGTTAGGGGAAGAAATAATTTCAAATCTTTATTCTTTCAAATCAGCTTCAAAAGAGGAGTATTCAATAGGAATTTTTTTAAAATCAAGATTCTTAGATACTTCAGCAGAAGTTAAAGAAGGATCACTTGATATAAAAACTAGAGTATTAAGAGTGGAATCAGACAACTGACCAGAAGCACTTGTAGCATCAACAAAAAAAAAAATCTTGAGAAGATTTTCCCTTCTTGATGATCTTCTCTAGGTCAGCCTCAGGTTGAACCAAAGGTAGTTGTGGATTTGATCTCGTATGTATGCCTTTAGGCGCCAGAGCTGAAACAATGGAGTCACCATGTGAAAGCTGTAATCTTCAAGATACTAAGTTCCAATGAACCTTCAAAACTAGTAGGCTTTGTCATTCAATCCCAGGGAAATATCTTCAAATCATTCCCCGAAAGTGGTGCCATCAGGTTATATGTAGATGTAAAAGATTTTTTTGAGGGGTCAAATGGATAATACTGAAGATGATAATGTTCCAACTCAGAAATCAGGGCTAGCATGCATGAGAAATCAAGGTCTTGGCTAAATTCAATCAGTAAGTGGGAGTAAATGTGAACAGAGTGAAGACTTTGGTGAGAGGGATGTAGAGGTTGTTGTAAACATCAGGTCTGCAGACAACCTAAGGAAGAAAAACTCTTAACAAAAGATCTTCTTGAGTTCAAAGTTTAAGGACACTAAAGAAACATCATAATAATATTATAATCAAACATGCATCATAATATCACCAGAAAAATTCATGTGAATCATTCAAAGCATGAACACTTTAGCATCAGAAGAAAATAAGCTATAATAAGAAGTTGATTTCTATTAACCAAGATGTCTCAAATCAAGTACATAAACAGTTCACAATAACTTCATCAAAATATTACATTATAAGGGAGCCTATCAACCATTCGAACCTACTAAATCATTTCATCTATCTATTTATAACAAAAAAGGAGGAAACAACTGGGGGTGAGAGTTGGCCTTCTTCCCATTAAAATATCTAAGAAGTTATTTCATCTAACAACTTAACTAACAACTTATGCTATAAAATTGGAAAATGTTGGTCATTGATCCAACCAATCTTTGAACTAAATTGATCTCCCTTTGGTGCACAACTCCTTGCTTGCCAAGTGTCCTTCATGGGCATGTGGATGTTATCACGTTGACAACTGTTGTCTCTGCAATTATCCCCATCATCAACTATTCATAAATATGCTAGCTCGACTCTCCTTGATTCCTGGTATATGTTGGTAGCATCATTTGGTAGCGCTCTAAGTAGTGCACTTTGTAGCACCTTTACCAAATTTCATGTGAAAATGTAGCGCAACCTCAAAAATAGGCAAGTAGAAAAGGTAGCGTCAAGCCTTCATGTCTTCTGTGCAAAATTCAGTCTCTGCCAAAATTTCGGTAGTGAATTTTGATAGTGCCGTATTGGTGTGTCTCTATGTAGGATTCAGTTTCAGCCAGAATTTTGGTAGCACCCTCCTGTGTATCCTGTCAAAATTTTGGTAGAGCACGTCTGTGTATCCTGTCAAACGTTTGGTAGCGCCATCACAATTCATAACACCTTCACTTGAACATGTGTAGAATGGGTAGCAACCTTGAATATTAGCAACGCCATTAGTATTAGGTGTTTCCGTAGCGTTATACGTAGCAGACTGGTGGAACATCAAAATAGACTATTCCATAGTGCCATAGCGCTACAGAATGTCTGCGCTACTACTATTGAAGGGATTAATTCTTTGTGAGAACCCAAAACTCTGAACAGTAAGTACTAGAAGTCTGTATATCCTATATAGGTGGTAGATGTAGTGTTTCCTCAATTGCTTATCTTTGCAAAAAGGGGTCATATTCAAAAATGAAGCTCACCTTTCACTAGTTACTTCATTAACCTGACAATCCTTCTCAGAGAAGGAGGACTTCCCTTTGGCACAACATGCTTCTTCCCTTTAGTAGTTCCATGCTTCTTCACTGGATCTATGCTTTCCTTGGATATTGGTTTCTCCTTTTCAATAACAGCTTCAACCAATACCTGGAAGTTCCTTTGAGCCATTTCATCTTGGAAATGTTGCAACTCTTCTTTGAGCCTTCTGTTCTGAGACTGAAAGTATTTGTTCTTCCTATAAAGGTTTTTGAGCTGCTTATGGAGAGGCTGGGCCTTTCTTGTTGTGAACCTTGCTAGGTCAAGAGTGTGGTTGTAGCCATCCATGATTTCTTTCATCTTAAATCTGTTAGACATGGCATCTACCTTCAAATGAGCCACCTCCTTCCTAGAATCCTTGAGTTGCCTGATTAGTCTTTTGAACATCTGGCTACCAGGTGGAGTAGTGATGTGAACAGTCTCAACAGGATTTTTCATGGTTTCCTCTTCCTGCTGCATAGGGATTACTTTGTCCATCTCATCAAGATTCTTGATTCCTTTGCCTTTATCTTTCTTCTTCTGTATAGGGATTTCTTCTTTCTTCTTTTGTAGGATAGAGACTTTTTGTAGGGACTGTTCTTCAACAGCCTCTTTAGGAGCTGATTCTCTTTTAAAAGGCTTTCCAACTTTGATGTTGGTTGTTGAAGGAGATGAGGAGAAGTGTAGCTGCTTCCCTTTATTTGTTGTATTTTTAGTAGAAGAAGGGGCTTCTTCTAACTATGGTGGAGGAGGGGGCGGGGCTTCTTCTAACTCTGGTGGAGGAGGGGGTTAAATATCTCTCTGAGGAGAATGAAAAGCCTTCTCCTTAGTTCCTGCAACCTCCTTGATGGCCTCTCAATCTTGAACTGGAACTTTGCACTTTCTCTTATTGCTAGTACCTGCTTTAGCAACACTGGTGGATGGTAAAGGGCTTGCTATCTGCGAATGAGGAGTAGTTTCTATATCAAAATTATAGTGAGAAGAAATAACAAAATGTTCCCATGAGATATCCTTCTTACCCATCTCTTCGGAAAACAACATTCCAATCAATCCAGAGTGAAAGATGCTAGTATCCATAGCCTTAGACTTGGATTGAACCCTGTCTGACATCTTGCCTATGCTCCTTAGCAAATAGTATGGAATGTTCATTTCAATTTTTCCATTAAAATGCAACAGAAGCCTTATATGGTACTGGCCTAGTGTATTGAACCTCCCTTCACATGTAAACTACCTCTGAATGATCCTCAATATCCTGTCAAACTGCTCAATTAGATGATTCCTTGGCACACCTTTAGTCAGATTATCATATTGATGTTTAGGCTTAAGGAAATATTTGGCATAGGCTGCATCTAAGGCCATGGATTTAAACCATCTCTCACCTCTGATAGGGATTCTTGTAGCAGCTGAAATAGAGGTCTCAGACACCTCAAATTCTAGGTCTACTACCTTGGTCTTCAGTCCATCAAAATGTAAGGCAAAATGCCTTGTCACCTCAGGATGACCTCTTTGCATATTTGGGAAAAAAGAGAGGCATCCCACTCTTTTAAACACTTCTCTGGCCTTAGGATCTGCCTCGAATAGATTCATGTCTACAGGCTCAGTTCTAACCACCTTACCTCCCTTTTGTGACTTCTTCATCTGAGATGTCTCCATAGTTTAGGATAAGATCTTTTAGGGATATCGAGTGGTGATAATGAAGAGGATTAAAAATTCAAAGTTCAAATGGACAAGGCTTCCCCTTTATAATAATTTCCCTTAAACCAGACTGGTTGCTAGCTAGCTAGAACTAGCTATAGAAATACCTCCCTGAATATGTGCAGATATGAAACACTGAGAAAAATATGATGAAAAGATGCCCTGTAATAATCTTGGAAACTGGGTTAAAATTACCCAACTCAACAGTCAGAGGAGGTAGGGGAGAAACAATGTATCTTGAGTAGCGTCTCTAGGTAGCACACCGCACATGCAAAGGATAGGATATGTTTGGATACTACGAGCTCAGTGGTAATGATGAGCAGATATATAAAACTTGATAGGAAGGTAATGAGATGTACAGGTTTGAAAGGAGGGAAGAAACTAATAGGATGACGTGAGTAAAGATATCCTCCAACTATGCAATCTCGATAACCAAAATTTTGAGCGCTAATTCTCCTTGAAATTGATGTGCAGAGGAAGAAAACACAGAATACTTGAGGAATAAATTGAGTTTGAGGCCTCAAAAATATTTAAGGTAGAAGTCACGAGCAACTAGGACTCTGAATCCACCTCAGCATCGGATCTAGTAGTGTTGTTGCCAACTGGTCGGAAGTGGTAATTTGTGCAGCGCAACAATTTACCAATAAATCTTGAAAGCATATTTTAACCACCCCTGGTGCTGAAAAAATATTTTACCACCCCTGACACTGAAAATGTATTTTAATATGAGATATTGAAAGCATATTTTAACCACCCCTAGCACTGAAAACAAGGAAGAGATGACATCAACATTGTAATCATAAATCATGGTAGAAAATGATGGACAAGAAGTGCACTATGGAAACTCCTGATGAGTTGGCATCACTCCCTTTCAAAAAATGATTTGACCAGTAAGAAGAGTACAAAAGGGATAGCAAGGCAAGGTTACGAGGGCATGAGTGAGGAAAGTGGTAAGTCAAGTTAAGCTGATCGTGGAGTGATTCGATCCTAGTGTCAAGTCATGGAGGGGATCAAAAGATAGGTCATAAAAAACGGTCCCGAGTCAAATATTTGTGTGAGGATCAAAACATAAGTCATGACTTAAGACTTTATTTATCAAGGGAAACTAAGAAAACAAACTTTTAAAAGGATAAATCAAAAAATTAAAATCTAAAGGCTTAGGAAAGGATGAAGCTAAATGCTAAAGACCCAAGGAAACTTAGTGTGATAAAAATTTGGTTTACACTTTGAAGGAATAAGATGGAGAAAAAAAGAGGTAGAAGCCCATACTTGTTGGAAAGGGGTTTGCATCGAATAAAGGTATAGATTTTGATGAAATATTTTCACCTGTTGTTAAAATGACTTCGACTAGGACTATTTTAAGCCTTGTGGTAGTATAATATTTACATCTTGAACAATTAGATGTAAAAACAATTTTTCTCCATGGGGATTTGGAGGAAGAGATTTATATGAAAAAACCTCAGGGGTATCAGGTCAAAGGGAAGGAGAATTTGGTATGTAGGTTTAAGAAGAGATTTTATGGCCTAAAGAAAGCTCCAAGGAAGTGGTATTTGAAATTTGGCAGGTTTAGGACTGAGCAAGGTTATAGTAGTTATCATTCTCATCACTATGTTTATTTTAAGAGGCTAGAAAATGGAAGCTATATTATCTTTCTACTGTATGTAGATGACATGATTGTTGTAGGGTATAACATGTAGGATATAAATTTGATAAAAAGGAATTTAGATAATTAATTTTCGATGAAGGATTTGGGTGCTCCAAAGAAAATCCTTGGTATGAGAATAACATGAGACATGAAAATCACAAATTGACATTGTCTTAGGGAGAGTACAGAGCGAAGGTGTTGGATATGTTTAGAATGAAAAATGAAAAACTAGTTAGTACACCTTTGGTAAAAAAATTAAAATTAACCAAGTAAATGTGTCCCAATACATAGGAGCAGATATAAAACATGTTGATTGTCCCTTATTCATAAAGAATTGGTAGCATGATGTATGCGATAGTGTGCACAAGACCAGATATTGCACATGTAGTGGGAGTTGTGAGTAGGTATGTGAAAAATATAGGTAAATAAAATTGGGAGGAAGTAAATTTGATTCTCAGGTATTTGAGAGGTACTACTACTCGTGCATTACATTTTGGAGATTCAAACACTATTTTACAAGGATATGTTGATTCAGGTATGACATGTGATAAAGATAGTAGGAGGAGCACCACAGGGTATGTTTTTATTGTAGGTGAAACAACAATAAGTTTGATTTTGTACTTTCAACAACAAAAGAAGAGTATGTTGTTGCTACTGAGGCTAGTAAAGAGATGATTTGGTTACATAGGTTTATGGAGGAATTGGGAAAGAAGTAGGAGAATAATAGGTTATACTATGAAATCCATCGTTCCATTCATATTGCAAAGAACTCAACCTTCCATTCTAGGACTAAACATATACAACTCAGGTACCATTTCATACAATCCATTTTGGAAGATGGACAATTGAAGTTGGAAAAGATACATACTAGCCGGAGTCATGCAAACATGTTAACAAAGGTAGTAAGTAGGGAGAAAATGATTTCCTTCTTAGTTTTAGTTGTTCTTCAAGAATGAAGGTGAACATGAGAAACTTTCCATGTTCAAGGTGGATCATAGTTCGATAGGTACAACACCAGTGGAGTGTTTTTTATCACTCTAGAAGTGGGATATTATTGGTTGTGGAGCCTCATTATCTTCCCGATTCATAGGTCTTGTTTTAGTCATGTTTGGATGCCATTTCAGGATGATGGGTATTAACCCCCCTCATTTTTCACTAAGGGTTCTAGGGATGGTGGCGACACTTTATGGATCCCCCACTAGTGGGGGTTTGGGGGCAATGCCCCCGAAGAAATGTTTTTGGGAACATTTCCTTGCAAAATATTATTATTTTGTAGTAAATATCAACCGTTCATCATTAGGTTGCATACATAATGATAAAAGTTATGTTAGGGTTTTTTTCCTTAGAAGAAAACCCTCTTTTATGTATGAGTTAATTCTATTACAATGGTTTTTGAGAGTGAATATTGTGTTTTGAGAGAGGCGAATTTGAGAAAATAAAAAGAAGTTATAACGAGTGTGTTGTAGGTTGTATCCCTTCATTTGTTGGATAGTAATAAAGGAAAGACCTAGAAATTTCTCTGTGGATGTACCCCATATTGGGTGAACCACATATATTTGTTTTTATATTGTATTGTGTATCTTTTTTGTTTTATTTTGACATTTGTTTTATATTATTTCTCTATGATTCTCTTTTTCTAACAAATCCGTGTTTTGAAACTTGCTTTGGATATTTTCCACCTTTTCGCTTGGATGTTGTTTATGGACATCAAGGAGGAGTGAGGGAAAACATCATAAGAGAAGCATTGAAAGTAGATAAATGTTTTTATTTAGACAAATCTATTTGCAAGTATAACAGACACTAAGGAAGTCATGTGAAAAGTGTAAGGCCATACATGATTAACATAGAACCGAGAAGTCCTTGAAAGTGGGAGACATAGTTTGGTTAGAATTAAACAAGGAAAGACTATAGTGTCCTGGTAATAATATCAAGGCTTTATGGTATGGACCTTTTTTGGTATTGGATAAGGTGGGAGATAACACCTACAGAATGAGTTTATTCCTGTACACTCTCATTTACTCAACAATAAATGTAGAGAATTTGAAACTCCATGATCCTTCCATGTTGGATCAAGAGGTGGAAGACGTCCTACCCACCATAGAGGAACTATCACCAGATGCTCAAGAATATTTGGAAGAATAATCAATTTTGCAAAGGAAGTCTAAAACTAGAAGACAAGGGAAACATGACCGTTGGTGGATTAGGTTGAAAGGACAACTTCCAAGCAAAGAAAAATGCTACTCAAGGAAGAAGGTAGAGGGAAAAATTCCTCACCTCATTTAGTACAATTTTGGATACCAAAATACTCTCTAAATGGGGATTTGTCATCCCAAATGGATCATCATATACGTTTTCATATGTCTTGGTACATTCTAGATGGAAAATTTGGAGGAATTCTCTTGCAGGTCCCATTTTAGTTGTAGGTCCTAGTTTGGAGATTTGAGGCCTAGAACCTTTCAGAGCCATTTTGAGGAATAAAATAGAAGTTTTTGGGATCAAAACTTTGTGATATTGTTCAAAACCTCTTGATTCTATTCTACACAATGATACCTTTCCAACAATGAAAACATTTCCTCAATCATATCTCGTATGTGGAAGTTATTCCTCTCGCAAGTTGACCTACCTTGTTGACCACGGTGGTAAGAGTGGATCCCATGTCATCCCTCATTACTAAAAAAAATGGGGCTAGTAACATGTGTAATTTAAAAAAGATTCTAGAATGCCAAAAATATTATCACTAATTAATGGTTGAGGATGAAAAAACCCTAACCATAGATGGCTATTAGGCTATGATAAATACTGGGATACTAGGAAGAGAAGGGGTTTCACTATTTAGCATTGTAATTTATCCATAGTTGAATATATAATATAGGGGTTGTATTTTGAGAGCATAATAAAGGATTTAAGATATTCTATAGCATCTTTTCAGGTCATAGTGTCAAAGGAAACTCCATAGTGAGTGCTCATTTCTTTATACTTACTTTTCATAACTAAAGAAAGGAGAGAAGAGAATAGGCCTCACCTTCTAACTAGGTTTTGTCCCATATTGGGTTTCCAAGGATACATCTTGTTTTCATTTTTGTGGATGGTGTGTTATTTTTCTAGGTCTCTCATTTTAACATTTAAGTTATTTCATTAATTTGAGCAATAAGTTAGTGATTATAAATACAAGATCTAAAGAAAATAAACTTACATAATAAAATATTTCAGTATAATAGAATATTTGTTTTGACAAAATGTTACAATGGAATATTCATGGTAGTTTATAGATCAACAATCCTCCGAATTAACCAATTTCCAATTTGGGGGGGATTTTCAATGGTGTATTTCCAAATGATGGATGAGGACCGAGTTTTCTTATTTGGGTTCTAGATTTGGTCTTCAATATATATATGGCCAAGATATTTTTCCTTCAATACCTACACCAAGAAACACTTTCCTTAATTAAGTCTGCAAATGCTCTTGGTTACCAAGGCTTTGGAAAAATGGAAAAAAATTCTAAGCCCCAACCAACTTAACTTTTAGGGATGCATACATTTTCTAGGAGACCAATGTCATTCCTTTCTTATCCTGGTTCCCTACACATATGATTTTTTAACAAAGTTGGTGAATTTTTTCCAATATCCCTTTCGAGGGACATCCAATAGAACATATTAGTCTCAGAGACAAATTTTATGAGGAAAAGGAGACCAAGATGAGACACCCATCTATTGAACCATGGGTTTAATTTTTTTTAAACCTTGGCTATGAGACATTACAAATATCCCTCAAAGTATAGGTTTAATTTCAAGTGTAAATATGAATACTTAAGGCTGACCTCAAAGGCCGAGGTCAAGAAGGGGAATTTTTGGGGAAAATAGAGTTTTTCATGGTCCAAGAGACCCCATATTATTATCAAGGACTTGGAGGATTTTATAATCACTCTTTTGGAAGTGAAAGATAGGTCAATGGTATCTTTAATCTTTTCCACCATGCATTTTGAGCCATCACAAAAAATTAATATGTCATTGACAAAAAGTAAATGTGAAACATAGAATTGATTTCCAATTAGGATACCTTTGAAAGTGTCAATTTGTATAGATTACTTGAGATATGCTCTTAATCCTTCTTCTATTGGGAGGAATAACAGGAGGGATAGAGGGAATCCCTAGTGAATTTCTATTTTAGAATTGAAAATTGGTGAGGCCAATCTATTGATTAGTACTTTGAATGTCACAGAGATTATGCAATCCATAACCCAAGTCACTATGTGTATATTAAAGATCGAGTTTCTTAAAATGAGTTGGAGGAAGAGCCAACTAACCCTATTAAAGCTTTGCACAAGTCAAATTTTTCTATCTTGGCCTTCACATAATTTTTTTTCACTGGGTGTATTCCTTCTTGGGTGAGACCAATTTACTTGTTTATTTGGCATCCGTCAAGGAAGCCAAGTTTCTTCAGAGAGACTTTCTTAGAGATGGTTTCTTTGATACTTCTAGAGATGATTTTTGTCATAGCCCTAGCATATGTTTGTTAAAATCTTGTGATATTTCACCTCTTGAGGGAATGAAACATCGCGATGGTTCTTACTTTTTTCTTGGCACACCAAGAATATGTTATCCAGACTACACCTCTTCACCTAGAGCATACCCATACTCCCTTATAAGCTACCGACGAGTCACACTCCTACTCTAGTTCCACTATTGTATACTTAGAAAATTGTTAACAATTTAACACTTAATGATATATAAGCATAAATCCATGAAGATGAGAAACCAAGAGAACAAATGTGAAACAAATGAAATAGAAAAACATGAATAGTGTGAGCGGCAAGAACCATGCCTAACACTTGGCTAATTCTTTGTCATTGCAAAATAGTTACAACATGAGAACTATCAGCTCACTTTACAACTTTGGATGAGTCAAACAAATTTCCTCACCTCACCAAGACACTCATAAACAGATTCATCACACCAATATTTTATGTCATAACCATTTGTGCAACCTATTGTGGTGCACCTCAAATGTTCCCACAACCATAGAATTATTTTCCCTTCGTTCTCGTAGACTTTCACCAAGCTAACATAGATTTCAGTTCTACCTTGCTGAGACCCAAAAATGACATCCCCATTACCCTATTATACTCCTTATCTATATCTTTTTGGCTTACCTAAGCCTGGGTGAATGACAAGAACACTCCATTAGCTAGTGATAAGGTCATAAGGTAAAGTATGGTTAATTCAAACATTTTTGTGGTTTATTGAGCTACAAAATTAATGTTTCATGTACTAATGCTTCAATTTTCCATGTATGATCTTTGATCTCTAGATAAATCCAACCTTCCTGTACTAGCTCAGCTATCTGGTACTTGTGCATCAAGACTGCCACTGTCTGAATCCGATACCAAATGCATCCAGTACTAAAATCTCATCTATTGTGATCCGGTACCAATGGCCACGCACTGTCATGATCCAGTACCACCTTTTGCACACTGTCATGATCCAGTACCATCTACCTGTTACGATCCGGTACCAATATGGAAGAGCCTAATACACTAAGTTAAGTTCCATATCTTTCCTAAGCCAATTGGTGGATGTCTATTTGCTTTAGCAAGGCTATGATAAGAATAGTTTGTTGATTGCCTCATCCTCATGCACTTCGTTTCATGAGGATGAAGCTAAAGATGTAACTGAATGATTGAATTTAACAACTGATTGATTTTCAAATCACTTCACCTCCTTGTTTTTCACGATTAAGATTGTTAAATAGTTGTGGCAAGGACAGTAGAAGGGAGAGTAAGCATATTACAAACATGTGAAGCAGCGTGTGATAGTACAGAACATATTCTGAGTGAAGATTAATAGAATGCCATTTACCTCCATATTTTGATTATCTATGATTAAGTGTGAGTTGAGTTGTTAACAAAAGTTTGATTTTATATTTTGAAATGTGAGTGAGAGTAATGTGTGTGTTGAAAGAAATATTTCTATAGACTCCAGTAGCTGACCTATTGAAGCGGCAAGGTCCCACCACCCAACAAAGGTCAGCATCTTCGTAGACTAGCATTAGCATTTGTTTTCAATAATGTAAATGTTAAATTAGTTGAAGCTTTAACTCTGTTAGATGATAGCAGTACAACTTAGACTAGGATTTCCATTATATAATTGCTTATAGATCTTTACTTGCTCTGTTTTTTCATATGCCCTCTTTATGTTCTCATGAATTTGATTTCCTTGAGTGATCATAGATGTTGGCAGCAATAGTCAAAACTATTTGGATAAGAACTAGTGAAGTCCATTGTGAACCACAGCAGAACCAACATATTGACTATTGAACTACCCATGCTATGCTTTGATGATTGATGTGTGATTTCCTTTCAGAAGTGTGGATTTCATAGTTAGTTTTCTGGGTTAGATAGCAGAGTTGATCTATCAAACCAACCCCATCTCATACTTGCATGTGCCATAATGGAGTAGATAGCCTCTCTGTGAAAGAAAACCAAAGTGCATTTCAATTTTCTATTTTGATTTGTTTCTAGTATGCATAATCTAGCTTAGTTCTATACTCATGACATTATAAATTACCTTTCTTATTGGTGTCTTGTAACTCTATTTATTACGAATCGTTGATTGATAATTAATGAGTGCATTATCCTAAACATATAAGTAGCACAACATACCTCAAACATGCCTCCAACAAACCTGTGTTGCCATACTTCCCAAAAAATTCCTAGAGCATCCCAATATTGGATACCTTTCTTCCATATTGGAAAGTATTCCTCAATTCATTGCCTCAGATGTACGTCATAATTGTTCTCTAAATCTCTTGCAAATATTCCATTCCTTTAGTTATGAACTGTTTCTCTTATAGGAACTCTTAAGGAAACTAGTGTGAAACAACATGTATTTTCGGTGTGTCATGCTCCATGAACCCACACTCAAATTACTTGTCATGTCCCTCAATGGACCTAGTGCACCCATACAAGAACGCGCGTCAATCAACTATCATGTCTCCTAGAATGGCATGACCCATCAATGCGTTCAATCCACTTTCCTTGTGCATTCTCTTCTGCTAATCATCATGAATCTTCGTGGGTGTGTTGATGGGGTTGTCCAACCTCTTCGGTGTGCCCATGTTGATAAGGGAATATGGGTCCACTACTTGAGCATGGTACCAAGGTTCTCCAACCTTGCCCAAATGGAACCCAAGTATTTGCCAATCATTCTAAGGTAAGTAAGGTGTTTTTTCCCTTGGTTCCACACATAACCATAATGTAACTAAGGTGATCCTTCTCACACCCAAACATCTTTGTTTTCCCAACCAATCACTCCCTCATTGTGTTCTTCATACATTCCATAGCCAAATATACCTAAGGGGCACATGCACTCGGTGGGTGTCATGGGAGAACTTACCTACCACCCTACTCCAAGTTGTTCTTGACCCTGACAACATCCATCGATCTCTATGGCATCTCTGGCCCATCTCTGGATCACTTCACCTCTTAACAAGTGTTCTCTCTTGAACTATTGTTGTCAAGGAAAACTCCCCTTATGAAATTACATGAGTCTATGAAGTTTCATTTATCTCTCACTTACTATTTCTTCCATACTTTGATTCACCTTCCCATGATTCCATATGTTAGATCCCCTTGTAACTTTAGAAGATTGGGTAGGTAGTCCAATCATCACACTTTTGTCTCAAGAACTCACATATTCACATTCAAACATTTGTTTCTATTTACAAACTAGTCACATCCACAATTGTTCATTTTTTCCAATATGTCAAGTCACCCATTGCGTTCTCAACAATTTTCACCAAGGAACCTTCTAAAGGTTCCCCATTGGTCTCATTGCCTCCCATTGATATGGAAAGACAACGTGTTTTAGTCTAGTTTGAAGGTTAAGGGGGATGGTTGGTTAGGCCATCTCCCTCATCTCCAGTTTTTCACAATACAATCAACATAATTTCACCATACTTCTACATTATGTACATAATCAGTGGTACACATGAACTGATTTGTCCTTTGCACTTCTCCATGAGTCATTCTAGATTAGGTTCATATTGCCATTAACCATGTCCAAGTTTGTTATAGGAGGAATTGGCCTCTTCGTTGGTTCTCTTCCACTACGTTTATTGCACCTCCATCACATCCTCTTGGTCCACATGGTATCTACTCCTATTCATCGAGTTGATATGACACCCTCATTTCTGTGACTTCTTCTAATCTTTTCTACCACTCATCAACTTTCAAACATAAATTGGCCAAGCCATCCATTGTCTTAGCCAAATCTCCAATTATGTCTTCAACATTGGAAACCCTCTACTACATTGACACAAGATTCCTTTCGTTCTCTTCATTATACTGTCTGACCATCACCCCACATAATCCAAGTTCATCTCCACAAGGTTTCCTATTCTGGTTGTTGGAAACAACCATTTGTAAGGAAAACATCTTCATGCCTCCTTGCTTCCTCCTTATGGTAGGAATCAAACATGGATTTTTTCATAAGAAAATGACCAAAACTTTCATTTGAGGAATAGATGATTCCTTTTCCTTACATATGAACTCATGTCCCAATGCAACTTCAAAATCGTCCATAAACAATATTACCAACTTAACAATAACTTTGTCGAGTTCTCGTTTTTTCAAGGGTCACATTTTTTACCCTGTTTTTAAAAATGGTGCTACTAGTAGCACCCCCCTCGCTTTTTAGGGGTTTTTTTGATATTTTAAATTTTCTAATCCCTAATGTTTCCATTTTATTTTTTATGATGGTTAAAATTTACCCTCAAATCAAAAAGTGATGCTACCAGTAGCACTATTTTTTTTTTTGGATTTGAAATCATAACTTAATTGAAATCATTCATTTGACAACAAGTACTATTGTCGATAAACAACTCAAAATCTACTCCTAAATCATTGCTTATATTTTCATTTTTCATTTTTAAAAATTTATATTAAAAAATCAATAAATTTGTCAAAAGAAAAAA
>ML779058.1:1948445-1962965 GCA_009831015.1 Picea engelmannii | reverse complement strand
TTTTGTTCAACTTTTTCAAGTACTGCTCAATGTCCCAAAATAAGTTTCCAAACAACTTAGCATTATGAGTATCATCATATGGATCAGGTTCCTTTATCGTGATCCTCATAAACATGAAAATATATCTCTTTCTATTAGCCAAATCGCATTTCAACAATGTGATGTTGTCATCTTGGTCCTTCAACCTCTCTATGATTATGACAAGTGTGTCCTCCACTGCCTTGAGTCTATCCTGAATGTCATTGGTCAATGTGTTGATAATCATATATGTAGTTGTATGAAACTCATATATGACTTCATTAAACCCATGCTTCATCTTTCCCACATCAACCTCCATATTTTTGACCTTCTCACCATGTTGTCACATTACATCCATCATCTTCTCGATAGTTCTCTCCAAAGCAATGCATCAATCCTTCATTATGTTGGTCTTGGGGTCAATATCATTGTCACTTCCATCTACATGTAACTCTACCATGGATGGTTTTATAGCCCAAAAATTCCCTACCTATGAATCCATGGCATTGGCCTTTCTACTTGCACAATTTTCCAAATTACTGTTGATGAACTCTCTTTGAAAAACAATTTTTTGGAGCATGTATGCACCCTGCGACTACTACATGTGTACATATGCTAGTTGCATAATAGACATCCCACGTACATACACTAGCTACATACTAAAAAACCCATGTTTACCTCTAAAAGATGCAAAAAATAAAAAGTTGCAAGGAATTCAACAAAGTTTATGGGCTATCGAGGGTTTCCAAACCAATTCACGCATTGTAACCCATCCCCAAACCAAATAACTATCCTCTTTCCATATAAAAGGAGGTCTTCGGGTCCCATTCCACATTCAAGCATTAGAACATAGAAACTCTGCCAAAATCCCTTTCCTTTTGTTCCCAATCTTTGCATCCCCTTATGAGATTTGGCCTCAACATTCCCCCTCTATCCCTCTCCCTCTACAATCCCTTCCCCATTTCTCAAGGATATCAATTGATTGTAAGAGGTATTACGAGAATAATGCACTTGGAGAAGCAGTAAGAGGATCCCAAACCAGCTTCTTGGAGCGTCAACCGACAAGAAGGTTGTAACTATTTGCAATCTTCACATCTGAATAAAAGAGTTCTAATTTTTTCCCAAATATTATGCTTTTGTGCTTAATTAATTAATGGATTTACATTTATATATGAAACCTAGCATTGATAAGTAGATATAGAATATCTTTTAGTTTGGTTGTCTAAATTGTTTGCAGGTCAGCTTTGGGAGGAGACCAACAGCCCAAGAAACTATAAAGGAGAAGGAGGACAACACCAATCGAAATGACCTAAGGTACATCCTCTTTTCCTTCTCTTATCTTTTGCGTTCAGATTGTTTGGGGTAGTTTAGAAGTAGAACCATATTTTAAGGGAGATCATTGCTCCGCTTGTACTTTGAACCTAGTATAGTAATAGGGGGATTTTCCACGCTAGCAAAATTGACGACTCCAATGGGTTTTATAGGGATTTTTTTGGGTTTTAATTGGCTTCTTTATTTCCTTTTTAGTTTTTATCAAGTTCACTATGTCTTCTAAGGGTCTCTGGTCACTTGTAGGGTGCCTACAAATTCTCCCTGCCCAATCAGTCTGCCTGGTATTTTTCTTTTTTGAAAAATCCTAGAGGTGTATGCTCTCTGCTTTGGCTCAACCTGCGTACATACGTAATCTGCATAGTAAAAAACCCGCTTACATATGGAGGCTGCTGATGCAACATTCCGTGTCTCTATGTCTTGAAAGTGGTTTTAAAAAGAGAGGTCTTTCTCTTTCCTGACAGAAGTTTAGGCTTCCCAGGGATTTCTTGGACCTTACAAAGTCTCTGTTTCTAGCCTTAGCTTGGGTTAAAGATTCATTTTCAACTTTTTTCTTGGTTTTCTTTTTCTTTCCCTAGAGGTTTAGAGTGAACTTTGAAGTTTTAGATCCTCCTTTGGTCTCTATTGATTCCCTGTGTTTACGTAGTTGGCCTGGGTTCTGAGTCAATATTGGGTTCTTTTCTCTTTTTATCGTCTCTTTGCTTTGACAAAAAAAAAAAAAATCCTTTTGTCTCACTCTGTTTCCTAGATTTTTTGGCTTATTTTTAGCTTGAATCATGTATTCCGCAGTTTCTTTTAGCATGTTTTGTTAGTTCTCCTTCGATTGGAAGAAAATATAAAAGAAAACCTAGTTTTTTTATGTCTCTTTCTTTCTTTTCATTTGCTTTGCATTGTTATTTGAAAAAGAAAAAGAATTAGCATAGGGTTTCATTTTCTTCTCATCTTGAAAGCATTTCAAAAGAAAAATAAGAAAGAAAATCCTTTCATTTTCTCTTTTGTTTCTCTCGAAAGTTTCATTGTGATTTTTGCATGGAAAGGAGAAAAAATTGCATTTTTAAATTTGAAGGATTGTTTATACTTTTTCTTCCTTGAAACTCTTTTCATTTGAAGGATTAGTGTAAATTTTTATTTGCCAGTGTTCTTATAAGTATCATTTTTGCAAGATTCTCAAACAACATCAGTTGCACTTTTGTTCCTGAAGAAAATCCCCTAAAACGAATGTGCTAATCTAAAAATACTAGTAACACTTTTTCTAGTGTTCACCAATAGCTTAGGATAGGGCCTTGGATTAGGTGTGGAGAGATAAAATCTCTAAGGAAAACCAAAACTTAAATTAGGTGTCTATGCTAGGGTGTGAAAAATCCACTTTGTAATTACTCAATCTAGGAATATCCTCTCACATAGGAGTCAAACACTAGGCTGCGTTGAGGACAGTGATGGAGATATCCACTCTTGATCCTGACAAATAGTTTGGGAGAGTGTGTATTTGGGGTGAATCTTGTAGTGTTACTTCCTTGACTTGTGGCATGGCTCTAAGACACTTGGATCCATCCAAGGTAATCTAAGATTGATTTTGTCCATGTGGCATTTCAAGCCTCAGGAGGATCTTCAAGCTTAGTTACCCATCACATACACTCGACCGGCTATCGACTGTAGCCCCCTGGCTGTTGATTACAAGTTGGTGGCCTATTTTCCATTTTATAGGTTGAAACACAGGTGACTGTGAAGGGTGTATCATGGTACCTAAGGCAGAATCTATATTTTCTGGGTGACACCCAAAGGAACCATCAGTCAGAGGTATGGGTAACTTCTTCTCCTGGCTAGTTGTTTTCCTTTTTGAATGCTTTGGACGATCAAGACTTCATCTCCCTAGGTCGGAAGCATTCAGAAGGGTAGTTTGTTTGGTTTGTATATTTTTAGGATTTTCTTCTTAGTGGTGTGATCTATGCTCCCTATTTTTCCATAGAGAGTTAGTTAGTCCTTGTTTTGGGTCTCTGACCTAAGGTGGTAGAATTCCCACTCCACCGGTCATGAGGACTTTTCGGTCTTCCGTTTAGAAACATGGAGCCACCTCTTTATAGGCATTGTTTTTATACCATTGGTTCACCATAGTCAGTGTGTGAGGAATTTTTGGACATGAAACCAACCAAAAAACCCCTTCACAAGGGGATTCTTGTGCTTTTCCTTTCTTTGGAAATGTTAGTGTTCCTTTGATGGGCACTTTCTACATTCCTGGGTTGAATGTGGGACTACCAGTTTTGTTGGGTACCATTCCAAATGTACTGAATTATCTTGATGATTCTCAGTTAAGAACCTTATGTCATGGGACTCATGTTGATGTTCCTTCATCATCAAAGTCTTCTCCTCCTCCTTCTGCCTTCTCTGGTGAAAGTCTAACTACTAGTAACTGAAAGTATAAATGAAATAGAAAGAGGAAAAATAGGAAGAAGAAATCACCAACCTCTTTGATTCATGTTGGAGATAGTTCCTCAACCTCTACTATTCATGTTGAATACCAACACCCAGCCTCTACAAGTCATGCTGGGGGAAAGAACCCAACCTGTACAAGTCATGTTGGGGGAAAAATTATAGTCATTGCTAGTCATATTGGCGATAGGTCTGTAGCTTCTGCGAGTGATGTTGTCGACCCATCACCAACCTCTACAAGTCATATTGGAGATGTGTAACCAAACACTGTAAGTCATGTTGGGGGCACATGTCTCATCAATGCAAGTCATACAATTGATATGTTAACAACCTCTATGAGTCATGTTGAGTACAAGAAACCAACCATTGCTAGTCATGTTGGGGGCATTGATTATGTTGAGAAACCTAGACGGATAGGATGTAATCCTAAGCTCCCTTGTAATATTTTCAAGTGAGATCACCTTACTCATTTATGCCCTAGCCTTCAAGAGGCGTGAAGATTGTGTTCCTTGTCTGCAATATCTTCGGATTCAAATTCTTCTGAGCTTTCCTCGCAACCTATTCAACTAGTGGTCGTGCCGATGCAATCTTCATCCGATCCAACTCCTCTTTTGGGGGGTGACACTCCTTCATACCATGTTTTCTCACAACCTATTCAACCAATGGTTGAGGAAGTTGTCTTTCCGATGCAATCTTCGACTGATCCCACTCTTCTCTTTGAGAGTATCAATTCTACCAAAGTGGTCACGTCGATGCAATCTTTGGCTGATCCCACTCTTCTCTTGGAAGGTGTTGAGTGTACCAAAGTGGTCATGCCGATGCAATATTCGGCTAATCCCACTCTTCTCTTGGAGAGAGTCAAGTCTACCAAAGTGGTCATGCCGATGCAATCTTCATATGATCCCACTCTTCTATTGGGGAGTGATGTGAAAACCGACTATGTTTTTAGAATTTCCATTTTAGTACTTTTAGAACAAGGGGGAATTATGCTCACTTCGAGCACACCCCCTCCAATTCCTAGGATGGTTTCATTTTATTGGAATGACCTTGTCGAGACTCACCTTCCTTCTTCTACACCTTTTAAAATAAAGGTTGAAGTTAATTCAAAAAGCATTTACCAATGTATTGTATATGAAGGAGCCTCCACAAGTATTTTATCCTCCTCAGCTTGGAAAGATTTGGGTTATCCTGATATTGTGTCTTCTTCGCATGAGTTGTTGGCTTTTGAAAGAAATATTAGTGAATATTTGGGGATTCTTCCTCAGCTACCTATCTCGTTAGGTGTGAATATTGTCCTATTATATTTCAATATCGTTCTCAGGCATGATTATGTATATGTTATGAATGTTGTGGTGTCTACGCTCTTCCCAGTGATGAATTTCCCTCACAATGGAAGAATTGTCACTATTGACCAACTGTCATCTGATAATCACCATCCTAATTCATCATTGGTTCAAGATACCCCTTTATATGTTCCTAGTGTTTGTGTAGACTCTACCATGCCACAGGTTAATTAAGTGGCATCGTATCCTCGATGTTCAATTGATTCTGAGTAGGAACATGTGTAATCATGTTTTCCTTCTCGAGACATGGTCTCAACAATTGATCAATATTTTTATCCAGCGAGGGCATGGGAGCCCTTGCTTCCCCTTCTTGGTATGAGTGATCTTGAGTCTCCTCTTGAGTCTGATCTCATTGTTTGTAGATCCTCAATTCATTGTTCTTGTGATTCTTCATTGATATACTCTGCCGACTCTGGCTAGAACCTTCATCGTCATATGGAATATCCTCAGTTTTCTTGGCACTTTGGGACTATTGACCCTCCTCGTTCACACGATTTCTCAAATTTTGAATTTCCTTCAGATGAGGCTATCCTTGAAGCCATGATTATGGTTTCTATACTGTGGGAAGACTTACACCGTGGTTTGTGTTTTATTCCCTTTTGGGAGACTTTTTAGGTTGACTATCGAAGAGACTCTTGGTCAGATTCTAGCAGCGGGATCTACTTGAACTACTACCACGCATGAGTTGAAAGGATGTGCGGTACCTTGTACATACTATACAATCCAAGTTTGTTGTTTTCAAGTTTTTTATTCAATAACACCTCTTATTTTTTGAATTTTATATCTATATTGGATCTATTAAATTCTAGATGTGTGTTATTGGTCTTGTATGCATGATCTTGGAGACATTTATATTTGAATTTTATTCATCGTATTAATTCTTTCTAACACGCATTGACCTCGAAATTGGCATATAGGTTATATTTTTCCCTACTTTTATTTTTGAATTATTCATTTCTTTGTTCATTTGGCCTTAGGATCGACCCCACTAAAGTGAAACACTAACCTTCCTTGATGATAAGTCTGTCATACTTTATGTGGTAGAGTTGTCCTTCCATGGGAATCCTAGTTAGAGCCTTATTTCCCATTTCGTTCCCATGCCGAAGTACTTCATAGGAACATGAATCTTGTTTAGTCTCGTCATGAATTTGTGTTGAAGCCTCATACTTCTTCTTCATATTTCTTTGGCCTATACCCGAGGGACTCTCCCTAGAGCATGGTTTTTTCTCTTTCAAGCTCGATTAAATTTTGAAAGAAACATCCAATGAGACTATATTTATTCTTTTCGATCTCGTATGGATTACTTGAGAAAAGAATACCCCATGGAGTCTTATTTAAGCCCTTTTCAGTCTCTCAAAAATTCAAAATATTACTGAGCGATCTTGTTTCCCTTCACTCTCGCCAAACTCAAATTTGAAGGAACATTTGTCCGGTGCTAGTTTACCCCTTTTTTGGTTTGGACGACTAATTTTATGAATAAATTTATTCTCTAGGAAATTCGGTTCTCTAGAAGAGTATTTTGAGGCGTAAGTTTAACCCTTTTTTGGGCCTAAGGGACTAAATATTCGAAAAAGGAACATTCTCCTTGGTTTTGGTTGATCTTTTTTTCGGGCCTTGGAGATTACTTATGATAAAGGAACCCCCCTGAAGTCCATAGTTAATATCTTTTCAAACTCCCTAAAATTGAAAAGATCATTGAGTGACCTTGTTCCTTTCACACTCATTAAACTGGTCCAGAAAGAACATCTACTTGGCATGATTTTAACCCTTTTTCCAGCCAGTAGATTATTTCGGAAAAAGGTACACCTTGGGAGACTTGTATCGTCGGGATAATTCTCCTCCATCGTATTTTATACTTTTTTGGGCTAAGAATACTAAACTCATAAAAATTATTTGATTCCATAGTTAAGCTCTTTTTAGAATCCTTAAAATTGAAAAGATCACCGAGTGATATTGTCTCAATCACACTCGTTATAATGGTTTTGAGGAGGCATCTATTCTGTATAAGTTTAACCCTTTTTCGAACCAATTGGACTAGTTGTGAAAAAGGAACTCCATGGAGTCTTATTTTGAATTTTTTCAAACTCTCTAAACGTGAAAAACCACCGATCTTACCTTCTCTGGGCTCGTAAGAATTTACATGGGAGGAGTCTTGTTTTGTCATGACTAATCACATTGTGGGTCTCATCCTTTCATATTTGGCCTAATGTCGGCTCCATGTTGCTCTCAACTGAACCTTTAAATCATTCCTTATACGCAAGCCCTACAACACTTTTTGTCTTTGTGATATGACATCTTGATCCATGGAGGAATTTTTCATGAGTGTCCTTATCCTACACATGTCTCCTTTCCCTAAAAATCATTATGTTCCATGCACTTGGAACTGGTTTGATTGCTCGCGACACTCATTTCCTCTTTTGTAATGTAGCATTCTTTTATTATTTTTCAAGCTCGTTAAAACTTTGAAAAAGAAAAAAAAAACAAATATTCCAAAAAGAGGGGTCAAGAACCATACACTTTTTTTTTTCCGCAGCAAGATAGTCACCCTTGGACAAAGCACATCCTTTTGTTAGTTCGTCAAGAATTGGGATCTAGTATGACCTTAGGAATCCATTCTTGCTACATAGAATTGTGTTCTCCTCCATTTGGTTACTCTTCAAAACATATGGAGAGTTTGTGGTGCCTCCTGCATCACAAACTTATGCCAATATTATGATGCTTAATTCTAATCATCCTTTGTTCTTTTTTCCAAGGGAATTTTTTTCCAACCCGAGTCGGCCATTCCACAAATTGTCTCTTGACCTTCATGATTCGACCATCCCGTGAATCCAGTTAAGTCCAGATTGAAAATAAATGAAGTTATGTGACTGACAATCAAGATCCTCAAGTCTTTCCCCGACACCATGTCAAAGATCTCAGAGTAGTGGGTCTTACACTCCTATGGTATGCCTATCTGAGTGGTTGAATATCTTGAAGTTGTTTCTCAAGCTATGAAGTCATCATCTCCATCCACAGGAGTTGATGCTTCTTGACGGTGCATATTATATTGTACTTGAATATCATCAAATGATTTTGAGATGTAGATCCGCTTTGTATTGCTTGCAGATACAATTTATATATACATTTATCTATGACATGGATCTAGAGTGTACTTGATTTCAAACCATGATTAGTTCCTCCCAAGCATGGGTATGCCCGCCTCAGAGAGATTATTATTGTTTTTCAGATGGCACCTCCTGAAATATGGTATCGGTCTCACTCAACTTTGTTCCTTCCCACTCGTAAATATATTATAATGTAGTTCGGCCATCAATTTCTCTTCTGACCTCAAACATTAGGGGGAATTTTTTATACCCCCAAAATTCCCTACCTATGCATCCATGGCATTGGCCTTTCTACTTGCACAATTTTCCAAATTACTGCAGAGGATCTCTCTTTAAAAAACCATTTTTGGGAGCATGTACGTGTTGGATCATGTTGTCATTGATGCCAATGGTTTGATTATTTGGGAGACTGTTGGATCATATGTCATTGACGTAAATGGTTTGGTTTGATTGATGTCATTGATTGATGTCAAGTAATTGATTGATTGATGATTGATGAACAATGAATATGCATTTATGAGAATGATAGATGTCCAAGTGGAAACCAATTGATAAAGATGGATCATTGATATGATTCATTGATGAAGATGGATCAATGAGTTATCATTGATACATGATGCATAGTTGATATATTTGATGCAGTGGTGAATTGATGCAAAGGTGAATCATTATTGTCTTATCATGGTTGATAAGGTGCACAAATGGATGAACTCCAAAGTGGTCCCCTTATGGTGAAAGCACTCATGGGAAGATGCCTTACAGATTGAGTTATCCTAGAAGAACGGTTGGAGGACCCATGCTTGCATGTGGATTAATGAGATGAATATCAATGAAGTTGTTGGTGAAACTATCCTAGATGGATAGTGTTTGACATGCCATTTCTGGTGGTATGTGGAATGTCACATAACTCCTCACGGTTTGAGAGTTATGGGTCTACGAATTTGAAGGACCCCCATATGATGGCTTGAAGCCCCAAATGGTCAAAGAAGTCAAAGTGCTTGAAAATAATAAATCATTATTTAAATGATAAAATGAAGTGACAAAATCAAGAAGGAATATTTAAATGATAAAGTATTGGAGAACTTTCTATTCATGGAAAGTTGTTAACCCTAAAATAAGGAAAATAGGTTAAGTGACCTAGAAATGGGTTAAGTAACCTAAAAATGGGTTAAGTGACCTAGAAGATGAAAGTATAAATACGAATCTAGGATCTCTTGTAAAATGTACATTTGGTGAGAATCCTTTTTGTGGATCAATAGAAAGCTTCTTTGTAATATCTTTTGGAGTATTGATGGAGAGCTTCTTGTGAGAGCATATTATTGGTATGGATCTCTTGAGCATGATTGAAGATCTATTCTGAGGAAGAGAGTAAGAGGAGGATCTCATGGATGCATCAAAGTTTCAGCAATGTCGGAGTTCTTGATGGAAAAATTCTCGGATTCATAGAAAACCCTATTTTTTTATGCCCACGCGGGTTGTCTGTGTATAGGGTGCGTGTACACGTGGGATGGCTCTATATAGGGTGAGTGTACACGCAGAATGATTGTGTATAGGGAGCGTGGACTAGATAAAATCATGGATATTCGTGTTTGAGATGGTGCCAAGCTCTTGGATGATGAGGCAAGTTCCATATCTACATTCTATGGCCTCAGATCTATCACTAAGACATTGGTATGGTTACATTATCGTCTTGATGGATACTATTGTTTGATGTGTTGTGAATGCTTAGGGAATTCTTGGTATGGATTCTATGATGTGGCTCAGTTTGGTTGATTTGGTTGATGGAGTGAGCAACACTCTTGTGATTCAGTAGTGACACGATTGCTATGGTATACTAGTTATTTATACATGATTGAGATAGCATTCATATTGATTTGTTATGGAGCATGAGAAAGATATTGGAGAGCTTGGATGTGTTGTGACTGGCTGTGGGTCAGTTTGGACTGTGGAAGATAGAAGAGAAAGTGATTGCAGGTTGCAGAAGATCTGAGCATATGAGGAAAAGAAAAAACCTAGTTGCTTAGAAGCATACACTTGTTGCATTATACACCGGCCACGTTCACACACAGGCTGTAGTGAGCCAGGGCACTTGCACACACAGTCTGCACTACTAACAGGTCGTGTACCTGTTGACAGATTGATATCTGTTGAGGATTGTTGCCTCATCTCAGTTGGTGCTAAGAATGTAAGCTGAGTCTTGCATATAGAGTTGGTGCCCTTGTAGAGTTGTACTCTATTCAGTTGTTGTTGAACCCCAAGGATTGTAGTCCGTAATTAAAAGAAAATTGTACATACATCTTGTGTTCTCTGTGTTCATTGTGATGATGACTTGTTGATGATATATTGTTGAAATATGTTGTTGATATGTGCTCACATCTAACTGGTTATAAATGACAGCAATGGGTAATGAATAAAATGTTGAATGCTAATTGATGAGTTTTAGTGCAAGAGGGAAGTTTTGGGAAAAAGAGCCCCACACTCATTCACCCCCCCTCTAAGTGTGGTAGGTGTGTCCAACAATTGGTATCAGAGCAGGACTTCACTACAAGCCTTAACAAGCTTGAAGGAGATCCATAGACACACAAATGGATTATGAAGTTCCAATCCTTGATGAGGAAAACTATTCTACTTGGAGAATAGAGATGAGAGTGTATTTGAAGACAATGGGAGTATTTATTTGGAAGGAAACCATCGGTGGATATGTTCCATTGAAGAACAATTCAAAGTTTGCAGCTCAAAGGGAAGGAAAGAAGAATGATGCATTGGCTCTCAAGACAATTCTTAGTGGACTCTCAAGCACTATCAAAGAGAGCATGGGACAATGCACTTCCACCAAGGATCTATGGCTAAAGCTAGAGGAGACATATCAATGCAAGGAAGAGAAAGAAGAAATTGAAGAACACTCCATCAAGATCACTAAAGGTAGAAAATCTCCAAAACCCCTTGATTGTGTTATTTCTAAATGTGACTTTGAAAACATTTCAAGTGAATATAAAGAATCAAGTGATGATAGCACAAAGGAAGATCTTGAAGACATTTCAAATGAAGGCAAAGAAGTATGTGTTGATGTTGGCAAAAAGGAAGATCATGAAGATATTTAAAATGAAGGTAAAGAACACTCAAAAACCCTTGATTGCAATGATGATGATGAATTTTTCTCTACAAGTGAAGAAGAAGATGTAGAAACAGTATGCGTAAAGTTTGATGGTATTTATCCCATGAAAATAATAGAAGGAAATCTATTAAAACTTCAAAAGGAAATTGAAGAGGGTTTATATAGATATAGAAGTGATCATTATTATACAGACTATAACTATCTTTCAAATAACACTAAGAAGTTTCTTAGGAGAAGTCTAAGGCACATCTTGAAGTTAAAAGAAATGATCAAGGAACAAGAAGAGAACAATAAGACTCTATTAGAAGAAAAGGAAGAAGATATCACAAGACTAAAGAATGAAAAAGAAGATATGAATGTAGATGATGAGATTAGCAAAAGTTTTGAAACAATTATTCATCGCAAGACCCAAATTGAAGAAGCCGAAAGAATAGAGGAACTATTGAAGATTCAAATAAATGAAAAGGAAGATTCATGTTGAAAATTAGAAGTTGAAATTGTTGACCTTAGAAAGAAGGTAGAGAAGTCAAACAAATTCTTGAATAGCTCACAAATTTTGGATGAGATCTTGGAAAGTCAAAGACCATCATGTGATAAATCAGGTCTTGGATACAAAGGAGAAGATACACATGCTGAAGCAAGCACCTCAAAGAAGCATGAGGTAAGTCCATCAAAGAAAGAAGATAATATTGAAAAGAAACCATCTACACAAGGCAAAGAAAATTTCAAAAGTACAAAGCAAGAAGCCATTTTTGGGACACCAAAGCAAAGGTATGAAAGTATTTTTCATGGGCATTGTTATTCATGTAATAGATATGGTCACAAAGCTTTTGAATGTAGATCTTATTAAAAGAGATATAATGGAAGATTCTATAACACCACAAGGTGTTGGAGATGTGATCAAATACGACATATTGTTGTTCACTGTAACTCTATGAGATGCTACAGCTGTAGTGGATTTGGTCACAAATCCCAGGAGTGCTGGAACACAAGAAGAAAGACCATGATGAGGAATTCACATAGCATGGCTAGAAGAAGGAATGAAGTAAGAAAGGGAGACATCTTTGAAAATATGGATACTTAGAGATCAAGTTCTGAAGAGAAGGGTCATCTACAGAAGTGGGTGAAGAAGATAGAGCAGCAAGATCAGAATGAAAGATTGAAGGGAAGTTCAAAAGTGTCCTTTACTAAGGCACACGTAGGTAACAGTGGTGGCATTCACATGTATACGCGTGATGACCTTGAATAGGTCACGTACACACACTCTCAGTTGTGCAGCAGGCCACGTGTCTGTTGTAAAGCCTTGGGAAAAAGGCAATGCACATGGCTTGGAGTTTGATGTGATGGTATAACTCTGTATTCCAGGGTCTAACATTGTTTATTGTAGGTTCTGACACTGTTTGTTGCAGGTTTTCATGGTGAGATCACACAATGGTATAATAAAATAAATATTAGGTGCATGGCACTAACCCAAGAGTATGGATTGATGTTGATCTGCTGGGATTAATCATTATGTGATGATGGTGGTGTACATGGCTGGTATATCTTATGATGTATTATTGGAAGCATATGTCGATATCATGGTGCATGCATTTTTCATATGGATCGGGCTACATGTTGACACATATGGTTGTTTGATTGGCACATGTTTTATGGAAGACTTGGCATACATGTATGGGAATCATCATTTTGTGGTATTGGTGCATAGTAGTACACTGATATATCGTATTACTTGATTTTCACAACATTGGTATTTGTTTGATACATGATTGTGGCACTTGGTTCATGATGGAGATGTATCATGAGTGATATGATACATTGTTTGGCATGTTGGTAGATGCACATGGGTGGCATATTGGTGGATGCACATGATTGGCATAATTAGTAGATGCGCATGTTGGCATATTGGTAGATGCACATGTTGGCATATGGTGGATACATTTCATGGATGATATATTTTGGCACATTGTTGATGTACATGGTTGTTGTGCATGGTGGGCACATTCTGGTACATGATGCACTTGGTGGATATATTGTTCATGATTCTCTATTTCATTGTTGACATATCTTTTGTTTCATGATGAATGGTATAGCACAAGTTTGATGCATGAAAAGGTCTAAGGATTGTCATATGGTAGCATAGTGTTCATCTTGCAGAGAAGATAGGGGGAGAAATAGCCTTAGGGGAGTCATTCTTCTTCCCATGATTCTAGGAGGAGATATTTATCAGATACATACCTAGAAAAGAGACCTATATTTGAAAAAAGAGCATAGAGGCATAATTCCAGGGGGAGCGATGATCACAGGGGGAGTATGTTCGATGTATTTTCAGCATTACATCAGATTGATATCCCTTGTTCAAAAGGGGAGAGATTATATAGTGACAACAAGACAGGGGGAGCATCCCCAAGAGGAGAATGGCCCTTTTCCATTGATGTCAAAGGGGGAGACATAATCACATTGATGTGATTGATGTCTATTGATGGGAGAGATTGATGTGGAGAGATAGTCACATTGACTATTGATGAAGAGCATGCCTTGTCTACATGTTGACATCAATAATTGGTAACTGGAGTTGACATAAATGTTGTTATTTCCATAAATGCCAGAGGGGCAGATTGTTGGATCATGTTGTCATTGATGCCAATGGTTTGATTATTTGGGAGACTGTTGGATCATATGTCATTAATGTAAATGGTTTGGTTTGATTGATGTCATTGATTGATGTCAAGTAATTGATTGATTGATGATTGATGAACAATAAATATGCATTGATGAGAATGATAGATGTCCAAGTGGAAACCAATTGATAAAGATGGATCATTGATATGATGCATTGATGAAGATGGATCAATAAGTTATCATTGATACATGATGCATAGTTGATATATATGATGCAATGGTGAATTGATGCAAAGATGAATCATTATTGTCTTATCATGGTTGATAAGGTGCACAAATGGATGAACTCCAAAGTGGTCCTCTTATGGTGAAATCCCACACGGGAAGATGCTTTACGGATTGAGTTATCCTAGAAAAACGGTTGGAGGACCCATGCTTGCATGTGGATTAATGAGATGAAGATCAATGAAGTTGTTGGTGAAACTATCCTAGATGGATAATTCTTGACATGCCATTTCTGGTGGTATGTGGAATGTCACATAACTCCTCACGGTTTGAGAGT
>ML779058.1:1933003-1948134 GCA_009831015.1 Picea engelmannii | reverse complement strand
TATAAATAAGAAGCTAGGATCTCTTGTAAAATGTACATTTGGTGAGAATCCTTTTTGTGGATCAATGGAGAGCTTCTTCATAATATCTTTTGGAGTATTGATGGAGAGCTTCTTGTGAGAGCATCTTATTGGTATGGATCTCTTGAGCATGATTGAAGATCTATTATGAGAAAGAGAGAGAGAGGAGGATCTCATGGATGCATCAAAGTTTCGGCAATGTTGGAGATCTTGACGGCAAAATTCTCGGATTCACAGAAAACCCTATTTTCTGATGCCCACATGGGTTGTCTGTGTATAGGGTGCACGTACATGCAGGCTTGGCTGTGTATAGGGTGAGTGTACACATGGGCTAAATGTGTACAGGGATCATGGACTGGATTAAATCATGGAGATTTATGTTTGAGTTGGTGCCAATATCTTGGATGATGAGGAAGGTTCCAGATCTGCATTCTATGGCCTTAGATCTATCACTAAGACACTGGTATGGTTACATTATTGTATTTATGGATACTATTGTTTGATGTCTTTTGAATGCTTAGGGCATTCTTGGTATGGCTTCTATGATGTGGCTCAGTTTGGTTGATTTGGTTGATGGAGTGAGAAGCACTCTTGTGATTCAGTAGTGACATGATTTCTATGGTATACTAGTTACTTATACATGCTTGGGATAGAATTCATATTGATTTGTTGTGGAGCATGAGCAAGCTATTGGAGAGATTGGATGTGTTGTGACTGGTTGTGGGTCAGTTTGGATAGTGGAATATAGAAGAGAAAGTGATTGTAGGCTGTAGAAGATCTGAGCATATGAAGAAAAGAAAAACCCTATTTGCTTAGAAGCATATGCTTGTTGCATTATACACTAGCCACGTTCACACGCGGGTTGTAGTGAGCCAGGGCGCGTGCACACGTGGGCTGCACTACTGACAGGTCACGTACCTATTGACAGATTGATATCTGTTGAGGATTGTTGCCTCATCTCAGTTGGTGCTGAGAATGTAAGCTGAGTCTTGCATATAGAGCTGGTGCTCTTGTAGAGTTGTACTCTATTTAGTTGTTGCTGATAAATCCCAAGGATTGTAGCCCGTAATAAAAAGAAAATTATACATACATCTTGTGTTCTTTGTGTTCAATGTGATGATGACTTGTTGATGATATATTGTTGAAATATGTTGTTGATATGTGATCACATCTAATTGGTTATAAATGACAGCAATGGGTAATGAATAAAATTTTGAATGCTAATTGATGAGTTTTAGTGCAAGAGGGAAATTTTGGGAAAAAGATCCCCACACTCATTCACCCCCCCTCTAAGTGTGGTAGGTGTGTCCAACAGTACGCGCCCTACTACACTACTACACACATACATACATTATATTCATACAATACAACCCACATACATACACTAGTTGCATACTAAACAAGCCGCGCTTACCTCCAAATATTGAAAAAAAAAAAAATTACAAGGAATTCAGCGGATTTTACGGACTATCAAGGGTTTCCCAACCAATTCACTCATTGTATCTTCTCCCCAAATAAAATAACTATCCTTTTTCCATATAAAAATAGGTCTTGGGGTCCAATTCCACTTTCAAGCATTAGAATAGAGAAACTCTGCCAAAATCCCTTTCCCTCTATTCCCAAGCTTTGCAGCCCCTTCTGAGATTTAGCCTCAGCATTCCCCATCCATCCCTCTCCCTATACAATCCCTTCCCCATTTCAAAAGGAGATCAGTTGATTGTGAGAGGTATTTTAGGAATAATGCACTTGGAGAAGCAGTAAGAGGAGCCTAGACCAAGTTCGCAAAGTGTCATCCGAAAAGAATCTTGTAACTATTTGTAATATTCACATATGAATAAAAGAGTTCTGCTTTTGTCCCAAATATTGTGTTTTTGTTCTTAATTGATTAATGCATTTACATTTATATATGAACCTTAACATTGATAAGTAGAGATAAAATATATTGTAGTTTTGATGTCTAAATTGTTTGCAAGTGTTCGATTCATGTTTTGATTATTTTATTTTGATGGCGACATCCTTTTTGCATGCGATATTACATATGCTATGCTTCATATTATCCATTTTGAAGGATTCACAAAGGTTTATATATCAATTCACCATGAATTCGCACCATGTATGTATAATTGGTGTTTTTTCAATGGTTTTGTGATTCAGCTCATTTCGATGTTTATGCATATCTAATGTATGGTTTTCTTGCAAGAGGGAGGAATCATGGTCCAATCCTCCATCCAGTACCTCATCCGACACTCCGTTCAACACTTGATCCAACACACGATCTAGCACTCAGACTGCATTGGAGATGGCAGTTGGTACATTGGCGGCCTTTGGTGGACGAATCGGGGATCTGGGTTTTGTGCCCCCTCATGGCCTCCAACTACAAAGCTCGACACACCTCGGATTGGGAAGTTTTAGTGATCATTGAGTGGCTCAAAAAAAGTTTAGAAGATGCTGTTGTTAGAACTCATAACAAGTTTATTATTTTTAGAGGAGGTCAACCCTTCCAGTAGTCGATCTTTCAAGCTGTAATCATCTATAAATACCACTACCTATTGCACAACTGAAGACAACATTTTATTATTTTTATACAGACATTATATTCGATTTTGTTCCATACTTTGTTTCCATGCTTAATGACAATATTGGGTTGATTTATCACCTACGTTTTCCTGTTGGAGTGTAGCCACGACCTGTTGTGGGGCCCACCAGTGGTCTAGGTGACTGTGTATATCAATATATATTTGTATTCGTATTGTTAATTATACAGAATTCGAAATTGTCTCTTTATTGCATGTATTTCTCAATTTTAATTGTTGTGTGTATATGTTAATTATAAACTGTTAATCTAATCCATTTTCCTTAATTGCATATTGCTTGATTGAATTGTGTATATCATAGAAGTATGTCCATGGTTATGTGTTGTTTGCAGGTTGTAGGAGCTGGTTAATTGTAGTGTTATGTCTTGTTCCTTGTTAGTTATAAGTTACCCTGCAGGATACTAATTTATATAGGTTTATTAAAGTCTTGATTAATTACTTTAGTTCTGATAATTTTGGCAGAGCATTAGTTTAGATTGGATCTTTTGACATGGCATTAGCTTAAGATTGGTTTATTTGTAGCTTTGATAGATTAGTTGTTTTAAGATTTGATAGTTTTAAATTAGACAGGTTTAATTTCCATTTCAATTATTCTCTGTAGGTCTATTCTGTTTATTGATTTTGCTTTAGCATGATAGGATAGAAATATATTTTGAATTATTATTTTTAACAACATTTTGGTTAATTTTGAAGTATGATTTTTAATGATAGATTAGTTCATTTTAGACTATGAAATCTCAGTTATGAATTTGAGTTGTAATTTCTAGTTGGCATTGATCAAGAGTTAGAAGTTTGCACAGAGTGAATTTGAATTAGGATTTTCAATTATGAGTTTACGAGTTTATAGATTTGCTTGAGTTAGTGATTTTGAATAGAGTGTTTTCAACAGTTGATGAATTATGTATAAATTTTAGAGATAACATGGATTTAAAAAATACTTAGTGTTGCTTCTAAGATGGAAAAACTTTTTTTGGATTTCCTTATCCATACTTTCCATTTCTCTATAGAATTCAACATTGAATTAATTCCTCTTGAACTTGATGGGTTTTCTATATGCACTAAAAAGACACTTAAAAACCCTTAATTAAATTGTCAACCCGGGGTAAGTAAACTTAGAGTTGTAGTAAAATATATGCCAAAGGTAGAAGGCTAGTAGGAGTATAGTCTAACTAAGGAAGGCAACTATCTAAGGCTAATCTACTCAAGAAAAATTGTCTAATGAGCAAACCCTACTAAGAAAAATGAAACTAGGTAACCTAAGTACCTTTGGGTCAAGGGTCGATGGATAGTTCCTAAGAAAGAAATTAAAACTTTGTGTAAAGCAAACTAGTCTAACAATAAGAAAAAGAAAACTACTAAGCATAATAAGAAAATGACAAAAGCAAACTTCTTTAAATTGCCAACCTACATTCAATGAGGAACTACCCTATGAAAGCAAATAAATAAGCAAGTAAGCAAAAGCACCTATCTAACCTATTAAAGAAAATAGACAAGTAAGCAAGGACACCTAACTAACCTACTAAAGAAAAAGACAAGTAAGAAAAGGCAACTAACTAACCTACGAAAGAAAAAGACAAGTAAGCAAAGGCAACTAACTACTGCAAGCAAAACTTCTCATTGAACAAACATCTAGCTTAAGAGGCAAGTGGACTAAATGCCTAATGCAAAACTATTTCTCTTGCATGAAAGGAAATTTAAATGCTCAATGCAATGCATGAAAGGAAATCTAGTCTATTGAGAGCAAGAAATACTAACAACTAATTCTTGAGAAAACTGCTATCTAATCTATCAAAGCAAAGTCTATCTATCCTACAACAACAAATAAGACTATTTCCTAAGCTATGAAAGAAAGAAACTATATCTATGAAAGAAGGAAAACTATTCTTTTAACTTATGACAATTCAGATATAATGTTCGTGGTTGTGTGAATGCCTTCGGTGGTGATGGATGATATCTCGATGACACTTGAAAACAAAGGACAATTCCAATGGTATAAGCTCAACACTAATCTTGATGGCAAAATGAAAGGTGTGGAGTAAACAATCCAATGAAAACTTAGCCATGATAAAAGTAATGTTAAATAACCTGCATATTCATGTATAATCCATCAACAACATAACGCGATCATCATTATTTAACTAAAAAATTTAATTTCATTTTAATCTATGAAAGGAAATTGCGTAAAAGAAAACTATGCTATGTCTACTCTAACCATTCAAATCGCAATAAAGATATAATTAAAAATAGAAATTAAAAAGTGATATTAAAAAGTAAATTAACAATATATATTAACGAACAACTAATTAAATGAAATCTATATACAACTGAAGTAAGCAAAATGTAACTAAAAACTGGAATTAAATCTATCCATCCATCAATCCTTGTCAGAAGAAAACCCAAATTAAAACTATGTTCTGTTCTAATTAAAAATCTGTTCTAAACTTGACTGTAAAATTATAAAAGAAAGCATCATTTAACATATAATTTGGACATGATGTTAGTATGAATAGAGAGAGAGAGACTTGCAAGTATTTTCCTAGCCTACAAAATCAATACATGCTAATATGTATCCACATCTAACCTGCAAAACAATTAAGCTACAACAAACTAGTTAGCACAATAAAAATATACATGTACAAAAAATAAAAAGAGAGCAATTAAATTAGGAAATGAAAAGAAGAAATGAAGACAGTTACCAAACTGCTGGTGGGCCCCCCATCAAGTCGTGGTCACTCTCTAAAATCACACCACGAACTCAGCAGACCAAATTCACTAAAAACGCAGTTTTGGCATAATTCTGGCAATGTAAAAACTCAAAAACAGAGAAAAATGAGTTTGTCTCCAATACAATGGTTCTTCTGCTTGCTTAACAATATTATGACCATCCTATCAGTATTTATAATCTTACAAACCATGTGGTCAGCCACAGGAGGGTTGAACCACTTCTAATTTCGGCAAAATACAATAAATGATGCCCTAACAGATAAAACAGAGAGAGCCAATAATCACCTTCCTTGGAGAACTGAAACTGAATTGTTTGGGGCACAGTAGCTAGAGGGGATAAGGACAAACAAAACCCATGTTCCCGATTCTCCCAACACTGGCCTCCAATTCCATAACCGCCAACTCGCCTTCCATTTCTGTGCAATATGGAGTGTTGGAACGAGTGCCAGATCGAGTGCCAGAACGAGTGCCGGATCAAGTACCGGATCAAGTGCCGGAACTAGAAACATAGTGCGTTTTTTCCCTGTAACACCAAAGAAACATGAATTATCTCTTGGGAGTGATAAAACATGATGAATTATACTTGATTCAATCATTAAACATGAATTACATGTACCTTATGGCGATCATAACATTTTATCATGAAATTCTTCAAAAAGATCCTTTAAAAGAAAAATAATGCATATGTACATGTGGAAAAAATGTATAATAAAATCATGAAAGTGATCATATCTTGAGACCAACATTACCCCCACACTTACGATTTTGCAGGTCCCATTGCAAACAAAAAGAAGTTACCCCTCGAAACTAGGCTTGCTGAGAAGGATCAACTTTGGAAGTCTCTCCTTCTTGTTGTGTAGGCTTAGCCCTGTGCCTCTTGTCTTGCTTTAACTGTGCTCTGAGTCTGTGTTTAGATTTAGTCATTTCATCAACCAATCATTGAAGGGAGTTGACCTTTACCTGAAGGACTGCATCGTCATGATGAAGGTGTACATATATTGTCTTCCTCTCTTCCAACTGTTGGAGAAGTTGATGATTTTCTTTTTGTAGTTGCTCTATGGTTGGGACAGAATCAGTGATCTCTAAGGAAGGCTTAGATCCTTTGAGGGATGTGGACAATCTATCAGTTTTAGGATCTAGATTGGGCATGGGTGAAGTAGGAGTGAGGGGAGATCGGTAAGGTGAGGTAGGTTCTAATTTTGTTTTCCTTAGTGGCTCTAATCCATCTGCAGAGACTTACCTAAGTTTCTTATGAGGGCTCTCAAGGTCAAAGGATACTTGGATTGGATCCGAAGCAGGTGGAGGTTTTACATAAGGTTTGATTCTTGTGTTCCGGGTACTCTTCTGAAACGGTCCTTTAACAAATCGATTGGCTCCCCTCTTGTTTGTAGGAAAGATGGGGAAGTCTTGCTACATTACTTCTTGGATTTTTTAGGTGTAGGATCAAGAGAGAGTGAAGGCATTGGGGGGTCAACAATAGGCTTCTTTTGGTCTTTTCTCTTGGTCTTTTTACCTGATGAAGAAGTAGGGATATCAACAAGATTTTTGTATTGTTCCGGAAAAGAGAGGGTTTGTGCAAGGGATTTTGGATCTCTTGGAGAGCAAGGCTTGGATGGAGAGATAGTTTTTAGGCTAAGTGTCTTTTTTCCTATCTTAACTGTCAAGTGAGGGTTTGCAAATTGGTAGATACAGGCATCCTAATTTTTCCCCTATTTCTCTAACTCAGCTAGAACAAGGAGCTTGATCAAGCCATGGTGGAAGAGACTGTTGTGGGGATTAGTCACATTTTTCCTCACTTGAGAGGACATCTTCTCCAATTTTTTGAGAAAATAGAAGGGGAAGTTTAAGGGTTTGTTAAACAGAAAATGAGCCAGCAATCTAAAATGACAAGCTTTGAAAGTAGAGTATCTACCTTCACATGTAATTAACCTTGTGATGATGATGAGGGGATTGACCAATTATTCCTTCATCACTCCTTAGCATACCCTTTGGCTCCTGAAATTCTCTCAAATTCAGGCTTAAACACCCTATTGTAACTTGAGCACGGCAATTGGTGGTTTTTGAACCATCTATCTCGCATTCTTGGGAGATTTGTTGCAACAACAATGGACTCTTCTATGACTTCAAAGGTGAGAGACACTACATGTGTTGTCTTACCATCAAAACCAAATGAAAATTGCATAGAGAGGTCGTCATCATGGCCCTGCAAGCTAGACAAAAATGGCCCCCAGCCAGCATGCAAAAACACTTCCCTGCACTGTGCAAATTCAGGAATGGAAAACAAGTCTGCATAGGAGGAGGGTTTGTATCTCCTAGGCATTGTGACAGAGGTGGAATTCACCAAGCAAGGCAAAATTGAGCCAAGCAATGACATAGATTTAGCATAGGTCGAATGCATTTTGAATAGAGGACGAGATGGAAGAGGTTGGGCGCGATTTCTTAACACAGAGGAGATCAATTGGCAAGGGAAAATGAGATAATAGAGTGCCCAGCCCAATTTTGGATGCTCTTATGGTGGAGTACGTTTCCCACATGTGCACGCGAGCTTCCATGTGTGGGAAGTTCAAATTCGATGGCAGGATTTGGGGCAATGTAGTAGTGCATGGTTAGATCAATGTCCAAGTCTGTTGACTTGGACATTTGATCATAAACATATGAAGCATCTTTAATCAATGCCTAAAACCAATTCAATTGAATGATTGAGTTCTGGTTACCTAGAATCTAGGACAGTTACTGGTGTGTATGGCATTTCATTTGGCACTTCAAACAACATCTCATCCAACACCTCATACGGTACTTCATCTGGTACCTCTGTGTTAAGTGCATTTTCACCTCTTATAATGGATAGCCTACAACTTTGAAGTTTTTTTGACAATCACAGTAGTTCACAGTAGTTAATGAGCAGAGACAAGATGCTCCATGCTCACTCAATCTTCTTGCATATGACATATAATGTCAAAAACCTACAATAAATGGGTTATAGCAAGCATAAAATGTATTGTCAAACCTACAACATGCAACTTGTAATGAACGATAAACCGATAAAGAGTGGTATGTTAAGTATGTGTTCAATAATTTATATCACACAGGAGTTTAAGCATTTAAAAAATAACATGACTATCAATGTAATAACCTGTATCATAGAAATAATACAAAAAATCTTGCAAAGACTTATTTCTCTAGGAAATGATCATTTGTCATCTCATGAACCCCTCCCCCACACCTAAGTATTGTGACATCTCACAATCAAAAGTATAGGAAACTAGTCAGTATCCCCCAATAGGCAAAGATTTATAGTATGCCAAGTGTAAAGATAAAATTTCACGGCTTGGTCTGATGAGGTAGTTAGAAGATGGCCCCACCTATAGGATAAGAGATCCTATATATAGATAAGAAGAGGTAGGCAAGAGAGTTTCAAGATAGTCTTAGAGTCATTTCCCAATGGAAAGTTTATGAGATTCATTAACCTTAGCTTAACCACACATACTCCGTGTCATCTTTGTCTTCAAGTAATGTCGTACATCAGGACAAGTTTAGATTTATTATTTATTTTTGTCAGATCATCATCCTCGCTAAGTAGAATGCCCCGCTTCCAGCAAGCCTATTCAGTACTCCAATGGATTTACCTAGTCATACCATAGGCTGGTACCCACTGCCAGTAGACATGTTCAGTATACCAGCAGGTAAACCTTTTAAACCCTTTGAGACTGGCCCTCCATCCTTTAAGATTTTAGTATAAGATTGCTTATGCAAGAAGATGGGGGAACAGCTCTGAAACAACTTTTTCTTTCTTTTTCGTTTTAATTAGGATAGTATTTATGTTAGAGGATGACTTTCCATTATATTATTAGTGATTGTCCTGATGTAATGGGTACTTAAGCAGACATGGCCTATCTAAAGATATGATATAATCAAGCTATTTAGTGTGTAGTGGATGGTACCATTGAGAAAGAACATAAAGGTATCTCTAGGCTCAACTTACTTTCTTCTTTTGTAATTATTATGATGTTTCCATGACTAACTGCTAATTAGACCAGCTTGTTAGTCTTTGGTAAAGACACTTGAATTACTTACTTAGGTTTCTTGGAAAAACTGTATGAGAGACCTCTAGGATTGATAGTTACGGTATCACTTCCTTATACAGTGGTGAAGAGTTTCAACAGAAACTGCTTTAGAATGCCTTAAAAAATGAGAATGTTTGAAAAAATATGACTAACTACAGTAAGTCAATATTCATTTGATGCTTTAACATACACAAAATTCAAGTATAACAATGTTTTGAAGAAAGATCTTTGAAACTGTGTACTCCTGGTGAAATAATTACTTACAGAAATATCTAGAATTTCCTTATTAACAAAATGCAAAAACTATTTACATATATATATTAGGAAACTCAGAAAATGTTTCAAGAACAAGGGGGGACTTCCCCATCTACTAAGGCCAATTCCTTTTCATCTATCATGACCTTCCGAAAATCTTCTCTAGAAATGGGCTTATGATAAAATTTAAGTCGGTGTCCATTTACCACAAAGGAGACTTGTCCATCGTCAATTGTTTTGATTTTTACAGCTCCATTGTCATATACAGTGTCTACCTCATAAGGGCCCAACCAATGGGTGGTAAGTTTTCCTTTGAAGGTTTTGAATCGAGAATTAAACAATAGAGCCCAATCACCAGGCTGAAAGTGTTTCTTTTTAATAAACTTGTCATGCCACTTGCTCCTCTAGTTTTCGACTAATATCATTCGTTGGATGGCATCTTGCCTGATTTCATCCAACTCATTTATTTGTAGAGATCGTTTCTTTTGATCCTCATCCAGGTTAAATCCTAATTCTGGGGCAATACAGAAGGTCCTTACTTGGAATTATATAGGTAAAAGTACTTGTTCCCCGTACACTAGCTCATAAGGGGTATGTCCTATGGTATTTCTCCAGGTAGTCTGGTATGCCCACAAAGCCTCTGGGAGCCTATCAGCCCAATCTCGGTGATGTAACTGAACAATCTTGGTCAAGATGGCTTCCAGAACTATGTTTGTGGATTCTACTTGTCCATTGGCTTGCGGGTAGTATGGAGAATATTTACGATGTTTAATCCCATATTTATCTGTTAGCTCTTTCATCATCTTGGAAGTAAATTGAGTGCCTTGGTCGGTAACAATTTCATGAGGGACACCAAAACAAGTAAACATGTATTCATAGATAAATTCGACAACAGACTTCTTTGTGGCCCTGAATAGGGATTTTGCCTCTACCCATTTGGTGACATAGTCCGTATAAACCAAAATATAGTTCTTCCTATGGGACATGGGTGAAATTGGTCCTACAAAGTCGAGGGCCCATTTTTCAAAGGGTTCTATCATAACTTGGGCCTGTAAAGGCATTTCATCAGATGACATAGGTCTTCCTATCCTTTGGCAACTATCAAAATTTCTCACATACTTGGCAACATCTTTGAAAATGCTAGGCCAATAGTAACCTAAATGTAATACCTTATATGTTGTGTGTTTGTCAAAGAAATGGCCACCACATGGTCCATCATGAAAACTTCCTAGTACATCAAGTACCTCGTCCTCTCGGACACATCTACGAATAATCAAATCAGGACCTGTGCGAAAAATATCATGACCAACCCAAGAGTAATTAGCACTCTGTGTAATAATTTTCCACTTTTCATGAGGTGACAAATGAGACAGTAACTTCCTAGTAGCCAGATAGTTTTCCATATCCGCAAACCGTGGGGTATTGAAAGAAAGGGAAAAGAGGTCCTCATATGGGAAACTATCATCTATAGGGATATCATCATTCTCATTTTTTATTTGGGAAATAAATTCAACTACTACATTATCCTTCCCAGGTCAATCAAGCACAGTGATATTAAATTCTTGCAATAATAAGAGCCACCCAGTCACTCGGCCATTGGTTATAGGTTTATTCATGAGGAACCTAATGGCAGAGTGATTGGTATGTACAAATATTTCATAACTTGTAATTTAATGACGAAACTCTTTAATAGCATGAACAACTACCAAGAACTTTTTCTTAGTGACTGTGTAGTTCAACTCGACAGGGGACAAGTTCTTTATTACAAAATAAATGGCATAGGATTGTTGGTCTTCCTTTTTCCCTAGTACCCCTCCTATTGCGGTGTCGGAGGCATCAGTGGATATATGAAATGGGAGAGTCCAATTGGGCCCTCTAAGAACTGGTGCCACAGACAACTTAGCTTTCAGGGTTTCAAAGGCAGTTTGACACTGCTCAGTCCAAACTAAGTCAACATCTTTTATCAATAATCCAAACATAGGTGCAACAAGATTTGTAAAATTTTCAATAAACCACCGGTAATATCTGGCATGTCCAAGAAATATTCTCACCTCTTTCTGAGTCTTGGGGGATGGAAGTCTAACAATGACCTCAATCTTTGCAGGATCGACTTTTATCCCTTCAGATGAAACATGATGTCCTAGAACCACTCCTTCAGCTAACAACATTTTGCATTTTTCATGGCTCAGATATAGGTTCATTTCCTGACATCTGATGAGGAATTTTTCTAAGTTGTCTAAGGCTTCCTGGTAAGTGTTGCCATAGATTGTGAATTCATCCATGTAGACCTCCACACAATCATGAATAAGATCTGAAAATATCCCTAATACTGCTCGTTGAAAAGTGGCAGGATCATTACACAATCCAAATGGTAAGACCATATAGGCATAGGTGCCCCAAGGACAAGTAAAGGTAGTCTTGTCATGGTCCTTGGGTGCTATAAGAATCTGATTGTACCCATTGTACCCATCTAGAAAGGATAAATACTTCTTTTCGGACAAGGTATCTAAAACTTGGTCAATGAAAGGGAGAGGAAAGTAGTCTTTTAGAGTGGCTTTGTTGAGTTCTCAGAAATCAACACAAATTCTCCATTTCCTGGTCACTTTCTTTGGAACCACTACAAGTGGGGATACCCACTTACTGTCAAAGATGGGATAGATAAATCCAACATTTAGAAACTTTTGAATCTCCTCCTTGACTATGTCTTTGAGTGTTGGGTTCATCCTTCTTTAGGGTTGCCTAACAGGTGTCACTTCCCCCTGGGTATATATGTAATGGATACATTTGTCAGAGTGTATACCCTTCATGTCAGTGTATTCCCAGGCAAATGCTCTTGTTTGTTCTTTAAGGATATCTACTAACTATTTTTGTTGGTCTGTTTCTAGCCCAGAGTTTACATGTAAAGATTTCCCTGGACTAATCTCGTAGGGCATAGTATAATACATGGCAGACTCATCTATTTCAAAAATAAAAGACGTCGAAGAAAAAATGGATGGGTCTAATTGTTCTTGAAATTCTTCCCCAAACATGTACTCAAATTAGGGAAAAGACTATGGAAAATCCACACATGTGATAGCAAAAATGAACTGGTTTAGCACATTTTCTAGTGTATGCTCCTGAAGTGCCCTTGCATGTTCATTAGGCAATACGGGTTCTTCCCAGTATTCATTCTCGTATGGACATACAAGCCACCATAGATTCTCCATAATAGGTTGAGTTGGAGGGCAAATGGTGAGCTTCTAGATAGAGAGACCATTTGAGATGGTCATTTCTCCTTCTCTATAGCCAATAAATGCATTGGTTGCGGCTAGCCAAGGTCTTCCCAAAATAACGGGATGGCCTCTGGTAGGATCCTTTGAATGAATGACAAGAGAATATACGGGGTACTCCTATGAGGCCAAAGTAACCATGACATCATCTAAAATCCCTTCAGGTATAAACCTATTTTTATCTGCTAATTCCAAAATGGTTGGGGTAGGCCGAAGAAGAGGTTGTAACTGTAATTGTTCCAAGGTAGTAGCGGTCATAACATTGATGGCTGCTCCTAGGTATATGAGATTTTTTCCAATGACGACCTCATTAATGGTTATGGTCACTACGGGGTTTCCTAGATTCCCATATTTTTCTAGCTTTGGTTGCTCTGATATGTACTCAGAGATTCCTCCTACCAAATGTACTGTAGGGGGGTCCTTTTGCTTCCTACCTGGCTTCTTAATACACAATTCTTTGACTACCTTACTATAGATTGGAATGTCTTTAATGGCTTGAAGTAGGGGAATCTTGACACAAATATTTTTCAATTCATTCAAAATGTCAAATTCTGGTCGGGTGGTAGGTTTCTTGATTACCAATCAGTTTGGATAAGGAGGGACCTTCGTAATTTGTAAAGGTTCATTTTGGGGAAGCTTGGGTTCTTGATTCTTTGAGATAATAACATCTTCCCACCTAGTGTCATCCATGGGTTGTTTGGTGATTTCTTCTTCTTCTTATTCCTGGATGACTACTGAAGGTCTCTTCCTATCTATAACTTTTCCTGATCTTAGTTGAATTTCCCTGTAATGGAACAGGAGTAATAACATATGTCGGGAAGGCCTAGATCTCAACATTGTTAAGAGGTTGAGGGGGCTTATTATTAGGATTCCAAACTGTCTGTGCCATTAATAGTGTCGGTTTCGGGGAGCTTGCATTTTGAAACTGTAGCAGTTGTTTTTGTGGGATAGGAGGTAAAGGTGGTGGAACAAAACCTGGCAAAAGTTGTGGAGTGTTCGATGAGAGCTAAGGATAAGGATGGTTGTACATAGGGATAGGTGGAGCTTGGGGGTTTCCTTGATTGTTTCCTCCCCTCCATCCTTGAATCCAAGGATGTTGGTGCTGAGTAGACCAATTTTTCTAACCTAGTGAGTTCCACTGTTGTTGTTGATAATAGGGTGGAACTTGAGATTATAGATCTGGGTATGTGGGTTGATTCCTAGGCTTCCATGGCCTCCTAGGTGCATAAGAAGACTCCCCAGGATCCCCACTCCTATGGATGGCTAATAAACCTTGCAATCATGGACATTTTTTAGTCACATGGTATTCTGTATAGAAGCCACAAACTGAAATGTTATCTAATGGGCACTCCCTTGAGGAATGTTTCCTCCTGCATCTTGGGCAATATATGCTCATTGCTGCATTTTCCTCCTCCAGTTTCTTTTTGAGTTTAAGGGAACTGGGAACCTATTGTGCTTAAGATGTCAGTCTTAAAGTTTTCTAAAAGGTTCCCTATCTCTTCTTTCATGATACCACTTGAACTAACTGGTTTTAAGCTTCTATTGTAAGGGTCCCGAACATTCTTCCCTGTTTTGGATCTACTCCTGGAGTAATTTTTACACATTTCAAATATTTCAGAAAATGGTTTATGAGAGATGTCACCTGATGCCATCAGGTTAAGCATCTCTAAATATTCTTCTGAAATTCCCTTAAGGAAAAGAGCCCTAATTTCATCCTTTGGGAGGTCATGGTATTTTGACTTCTGGGAGATATAACCAAATCTTTCCATATAATATTCGAGGGTCTCATCTTCTAATTGTTGGATTTTAAAAATGTCATTACGAGACTCTTTGGTCTTTCAATAGTCTTGTTACTTCTTGAGAAATATGTCTTTCATGGCTTCCCAAGACCTAATAATGGATTCTCCCAACCCCATGAACCATCTTAGTGAAGAGTCTTTGAGGGTGGTAGGAAAGAGTTTTAATTTCTGGGCATCTTGTGCGTAGTTGTAGCTCCTACATAAGATGTCAAATTCAAATAGGAAGGTATCTAGATCTTCATTGTTTTTACCATAAAAGGTAGGCAGTTGTTGGTCACTATAATTGCTTAATTAATTTCAAACAACCAAGTGAAACATAAATTATCAACCCAGGGAAGTCTTTTGTTTCAAAGGTAGCTGCGCACTATATATGCTCAATTCCAAAAGCACTTAGTGTTGTAGTAAAGA
>ML779058.1:1904640-1921213 GCA_009831015.1 Picea engelmannii | reverse complement strand
AGCATAAAATAATGAGAAAGGACGTTGTATACCTTGGAATGATCAGATGAAATGATAGTATAAGTCAAAATGCAGGTGATGAAGGGTAAAATAATAGCAAAAAGTATGGGCAAAAAGGGTACAATATGTGGTCCTAACAGCAGTGATGAGAGAGGAATATTCTTCATGTTGACATTCAGAGTGGTGTCTAAAATCGGAAACCCGAAGGTAGTTTCAGTTTGGTTTCCAGTTTCTTCTTCCTCTCTGTGTCTTACATTATTATGGTCCTCCTGATCATCCATATTATCTTGATTTCCGAAAAGAGAGTACCTAGGTGGTTTTATCTTTGAAGATAACAAGGTTTCCCTTTGATGGAAAGGTCTTCCTATGTATTGGGTGTCTGGGACTCTACTCGAGCCGGTTGAGACTATTGGTGCCAAAGTATCTGTGTCAATTTGAGATATGATTACAATGGCTGAACTACCAAACAAAAGATTCACCTGTTCAGGGTCTATGATGTCCTTAAAATTAGGCTCCCCTGGTGGTGGTGTAAAAGAAAAGGTTGTATTGTTTGGTTCTGTGGAAGACTCGAGTGGTCGTGCCTCCTTTCCTAATATGATTGATGCTTCAGTTTCTTGTTCTATAGTGCTCCCTGTGTTAGTCCCTTCAGAGACTATTTTAGCTCTTTGAGTCGAGCTAGCTTCTGTTTTTCGGTATCGGTCTGCGGATTTTATAAGTGGAACGTTCCTTCCCCCAAAGAGATCGGAAGGAACCTGGGTTGAAAGGTCTGATTATTATTTAATGTATCTACATTGTGGGTCTCTAGGCCTATTCATGAAAGAAAGTAAAAACAAAATTAAAAAGCTACCATTTGATTCCTATGTCTATTCATGAAAAATAAAAACAAAAAGAAAAACTACCATTGGGTTTGGGGGAACCTGCTATAACAGATGCACAGGTTCTTACCTCTCGTCTTAAAGTTCCCCCACCACCAAACTAATGCTAACATCTAGAAATGGTCTAATTCCTAATTACTTCTTACCTGGAGACAACTCCCCAGCAACGATGCCAGAAATGATGGGTGTTCTATATGCACTAAAAAGACTCTTAAAAACCCTTAATCAAATTGTCAACTCGGGGTAAGTAAACTTAGAGTTGTAGAAAAATATATGCCAAAGGTAGAAGGCTGGTAGGAGTACAGTCTAACTAAGGAAGGCAACTATCTAAGGCTAGTCTACTCAAGCAAAACTATCTAATGAGAAAACCCTACTAAGCAAAATGAAGCTAGGTAACCTAAGTACTTTTGGGTCAAGGGTCGATGGATAGTTCCTAAGAAAGCAAATGAAAACTCTGTGTAAAGAAAACTAGTTTAACAATAAGAAAAAGCAAACTACTAAGAATAATTAGCAAATGAAAAAAGCAAACTTCTTTAACTTGCCAACCTACATTCAATGAGAAACTACCCTATGAAAGCAAATAAATAAGAAAGTAAGAAAAAACACCTACTGACCTATTAAAGCAAATAGACAAGTAAGAAAAGACACCTAACTAACCTACTAAAGAAAAAGACAAGTAAGCAAAGGAAACTAACTAACCTATGAAACAAAAAGACAAGTAAGAAAAGGAAACCAACTACTGCAAGCAAAACTTCTCATTGAACAACTATCTAGCCTAAGAGGCAAGTGGAATAAATGCCTAATGAAAAACTATTTCTCTTGCATGAAAGTAAATTTAAATGCTCAATGCAATGAATGAAAGGAAATCTAGTCTATTGAGAGAAAGAAAGACTAACAACTAATTCTTGAGAAAACTGCTATCTAATCTATCAAAGCAAAGTCTATCTATCCTACAACAACAAATAAGACTATTTCCTAAGCTATGAAAGAAAGAAACTATATCTATGAAAGCACAAAAACTATTATTTTAACTTATGACAATAATGATATAATGTTGGTGCTTGTGTGAATTCCTTCGGTGGTGACGGATGATATCTCTATGACACTTGACAACAAAGGACAATTCCGATGGTATAAGCTCAACACTAATCTCGATGGAAAAATGAAAGGTGTGGAGTAAACAATCCAATGAAAACTTAGCCATGATAAAAGTAATGTTAAATACCCTGCATATTCAAGTATAAACCATCAACAACATAATGACATCATCATTATTTAACTAATAAATTTAATTTCATTTTAATCTATGAACAGAAATTGTGTAAAAGAAAACTATTCTATGTCTACTCTAACCATTCAAACTGCAATAAAGAAATAATTAAAAACAAAAATTAAAAACTGATATTAAAAAGTAAATTAACAATCTATATTCACCAACAACCAATTAGATGAAATCTATATAAAACTGAAGTAAGCAAGATGTAACTAAAAACTGGAATTAAATCTATCCATCCATCAATCCTTGTCAGAAGAAACCCCACATTTAAATTATGTTATGTTCTAATTAAAAATCTGTTCTAAACTTGACTGTACAATTATAAAAGAAAGCATCATTTAACATCTACTTTGCACATGGGGTTAGTATAAAGACAGAGAGAGAGATTTACAAGTCTTTTCCTAGCCTACAAAATCAATACATGCTAATATGTATCCACATCTAACCTGCAAAATAATTAAAACAATTAAGCTACAACAAACTAGTTAGCACAATAAAAACATACATGTACAGAAAATAAAAAGAGAGCAATTAAATTATGAAATGAAAAATAGACATGAAGACAGTTACCAGACTGTTGGTGGGCCCCCCAACAAGTCGTGGTCACTCTCTAAAAGCACACCATGAACTCAGCAAGCCAAATTCACCAAAAACGCAGTTCTGGCAATGTAAAAACTCAAAAACAAAGAAAAACGAGTTTGTCTCCAATACAATGGTTCTTCTACTTGATTAACAATCTTATGACCATCCTATCAGTATTTATAATATTACAACCCAAGTGGTTGACCACAAGAGGGTCGAACCACTTCTAATTTCGACAAAATACAATAAATGATGCCCTAACAGATAAAACGGAGCGAGCCAATAATCGCCTTCTTTGGACAACTGGAACTGAGTTGTCTGGAGCTCAGTAGCTGGAGGGGATAAGGACAACAAAACACATGTTCCCAATTTTCCCAACACTGGCCGCCAATGCCATAACTGCCAACTTGCCTTCCATTTCTGTGCAATACGGAGTGCTGGAACGAGTGTCGGATCGAGTGCCGGAATGAGTGTCGGATCAAGTGCCGGAACGAGTGTCGAATCAAGTGTCAGATCAAGTGTCGGAACTAGAAACATAGTGCATTTTTTCCCTGTAACACCAAAAAAAACATGAATTAGCTCTTGGGAACCATAAAACATGATGAATTATACTTGATTCAATCTGTAATATACCATATATAAAATGTATGTAGAACAGAAATAAAATGCTAGTAATGGCATAATAACAACAATATAACTAGAACATTCACCACAATAACACTGAAATGATATAAGAATAACAACAAAATTAACACTTTGAATCTGAAAGCAATGTTCACGGGCCTCTTTGAGGGGGCAGCCTCCAGTTGAGCAGAGCTCTATTACAATAATATCCAAGCTAGGGTTCTCATACCCTTGACTCCTATTTATACTAAAAAGAAGCATCTAGAGAAAGTTCCTTCTAGAAGCGGAAGCTTCTATTAGGTCTTCTTATATCCACCTTATTCTATTTTATTGAAAGGACTTATTAATATTGACCCTTATTACATCCGAATATATTATTCTACCTATGTGCAGGTTAGGACCCTAACATGTCTTTCCCCTTAAAAACAACCTTGTCCTCAAGGCTTGAGATGAGGAAATTGCTACTTAATGGTAGCTGGTTCCCAAGTGGCGTCTGCTAGAGTTGTATATTTCCACTAGACTAGCACTTCCTTGATGGTTCTCTGACGTAGGTGACACTCACGTTGGTCCAAAACTGCTTCTGGTTGTATCCAAATGGATCCTTCTTCAGTGAACTCTGGAAGGTTGGTTTGAATTTGTCACTTAGCTCCAATCACCTTCTTTAATCATGAAACATTAAAAATAGGATGTATCTTCGAATGGCTCGGCAAATCTAACTGATAGGCGACATGTCCCACATGCTTGAGCACGGTATAAGGACCATAAAATTTGGGCGCTAGCTTCTGACAATGCTCGGCCTTGAGGGAAGTTTGCTTGTAAGGTTGTAGTCGAAGAAACACCTGATCCCCTTCTACAAATTAACGTTCAGAGTAACCTTGATGTGCTTGTTTCTTCATGTGATTCTGTGCCATGACCAAATTCTCTTTGAGGGTACGGAGAATGGCCTCTCAAGCTGTAAGTGTTAGGTCAACCGCTTGGACCTTTGAGGCACCCGGTAAGTATGAGAGAACTGAAGGTGGCTTCTGTCCATATACCGCTTCAAAAGGAGTCATGCGTGTAGCTGTATGGTGTGAAGCATTGTACCACCATTCATCTAAGGGTAACCATTGAGCCCACTGATTTTGATTTTCTGAGGCAAAACACCTCAAATATGTTTCCAAACACTTGTTGACAACTTCTGTTTGGCCATTAGTCTGGGGATGATAAGTTGTGCTGAGATGCAATTCTGTGCCTTGTATCTTGAACAGTTCTTGCCAAAAATTGCTTGTGAAAGTTGCGTCATGATAAAAAACAATAGAGTGTGGCATGCCATGAAGCTTGAAGACCTGATCCATGAATATTTGAGCCACCGTGGATGTTGCAAACAGGTGTTGAAGGGCGTAGAAATGAGCGTACTTGGAAAGGAAATCAACAACCACCATGATGACGGATTTATTTCCCAATTTGGGTAAGCTGGTAATAAAATCCATAGAGATATCCTTCCAAATAGCAGGTGGAATCAGTAGCAGTTGTAGTGTGCCTCGAAATTTGATTGTTTCTCCCTTGTTGTGTTGACACACGTCACATTCAGCTACAAAATTACAAATGTCCTATTTCATACCATCCCAGAAAAAGGAACGTTTGACCCTGTCATAGGTTTTGGTGAACCCAGAGTGCCTTGCTATGAGTGTAGCATGAAGCTCAAAAAGTACCGTGGATTTAAGCTTTGATTGTTTACTTAAATACAAATGGCCTTTGTATTGAAGTTCCTCATGGAGCCAAGAGTACCCTGGGGAAGTTGGAGCATTGGACTGCAATTGTTGGATCAACTGCGAACTTTTGGGGTCTTTTAGCCATTCCTGATGAACGGCTTGGAGCCAATCTGGCACAATGAATGAAAGAGGAAAAAGGGATCCTTCATCATCATATTTTCGAGAAAGTGCATTCGCAACCACATTGTCTTTTCCTTTCTTATAAATGATCTCATAATCATATCCAAAGAGTTTAGTCACCTATTTTTGTTGTTTTGGGGAGGAAATGTGTTGTTCCAAAAAATACTTGAGGCTTTGATGGTCTGTCTTAATTTGGAACCATTACCCCAATAAATAAGGATGCCACAAATCCATGGCATGCAGAATAGCCAACATTTCCTTTTCATAGATGGATTTTCTCAGATTTCTTTCAGATAGTTGCTTGTTGGTAAAGGCCAAAGTTCGACCCTCTTGCATAAGGACAACACCAATTCCTTTCCCTGAGGCATCACATTCCAACACAAAGGTCTTTTTGAAATCATGAAGGGTGAGGACTGGAGTGGTGCACATGGCCATCTTCAAGGTTTGAAAAGATTGAGTAGCGGCTAGAGTCCAAGTGAAAGAGTTCTTTTTTGAGGAGAGAAGTGAGAGGTGTTGCAATCTTTCCATAATTCTTAACAAACTTGCGATAATACCCTGTTACGCCTAGAAATCCACACAAGCTCTTAAGAGTCTTTGGGTGAGGCCAGTCTTGCATAGCTTCAATCTTTTTAGGATCCACCCTGATGCCATCTTTTCCAACCAGATGACCCAAGTATTCTACTTCTGAGGCGTCAAAAGAAAATTTAGACTATTTCAGGAAAAGTTGGTGCTAAGAGAGTAGATGGAGAACTCGATCCACATGAGAAAGATGGTCTGTCCAGAAAACTAAGAAAAAACGGTGGAGAAAAGGATAAAAGACATGATTCATGAGGCTTTGGAAGGTGGAGGGGGCATTACACAAGACTAAGGGCATGACCAAAAACTCATAGTGGCCCTCATGAGTTCTAAAGGCAGTCTTGGGAATATCTACCTCTTTCATATGTATCTGGTTGTAGCCTGAACGAATATCCAGTTTAGTGAACAATTGGGCGCCACTCAATTCATCCAGGAGGTCATCAATGACAGGAATGGGGAATTTGTCTTTGATGGTAAGTTTGTTGAGGGCATGGAAGTCAGGACACATTTGTCAAGAACCTTCTTTCTTCAGGACCATGACCATAGGAGACGAATAGGGGCTTGTACTTGTGTGGATAACACTTGCATTAAGGAGTTCCTGGACCATTTTCTCAATTTCATTCTTTTAGGAAAAGGGGTGACGATACAGATGGATATTGGGAGAAAGGCTTCATGGTACAAGGGGAATGGAATGATCATGAAAACCATGGGAAGGAGGGAGGCCTTGGGGAGTGGAAAAGACCAATTGATGTTTAGAAAGGATGGCTTGGAGGTATTGCAGTACAGAAGGTGTCTCTATTGCTTGTATGGCATGGAGTTGGGAGATAACACTAGAATGACCCTTTTTGAGAAGTTTTTCCATGCGATGGGAACTAGTGATCTCAGGTGAACCTGCGGTGATGCCTTGGAACTTATATTGGAGGCCCTCTTGTTCGAATGGCATGGTTAAGTCTTTAAAATCCATGAGAACGGGACCTAAAGTCCTTAACTAGTCTGCACCTAGCACAATGTCACAACCTCCCATGTCGATAACAAACATATGGGTTTTCAGGTGGCAGTCACCAATTTGGAGACGCACATTTTCACAATGCCCTCCACATTTCATGGAACCACCATTGGCAATCATGATTTGGAAATTATTGACAACATGGATGTAGCAATGAGTTTCTTGGGTAGTGCGGCGATGAATAAAATTATGGGTGCTACCACTATCAACCAGAATGATGACCTTTTGATGCTTGATGTAACTGATTAGCTTGAGGGTTTGGGGAGTGGAGAATCCAGTGAGAGCATTGAGGGAAATGACTAGTTCTACTTCGGGAGGGTCTGAGGGAGGGGTTATGTCAATGGATTCAGGTGATTCAAACATAGAGGGAGTTTCTTCATCTTCTTCTGAAGTCTCCTCGAAGATGGCCATACAAAGATTTTGTTCTTTACACTTGTTGCCCGGGAAATATTTTTCATCACAGTTATATCAAAGGCCTTTGAGTTGGCGTTGAGCCATTTCAGCCCGAATCAATTTTTGGATCTTTGGTGGAGCAGAGGGAGTAGTGGGATTTACTGGTTTAGGGTGAGGGATGAAGGAGGGTTTGTGGTTTTGAGAAGATACAACCTGTTGTGCTTCTTTATCTCTTTTGGTAGCCTCCACCCAACTCTCAGGCCGAGCCATGAGGACATGGGCTCGAATTTCATCCTTAAGGCCATTGATAAGACACTCTCGGAAAAAGGCATCAGACATGCCCTCTGTTCTAAAATCTAGGCACTCAAAGGCAGCTATAAAGTCTTCCACTATTCCTAATTGTTTCATCTTTGTCAAATGACCCAAATGGTTGGTGTCAGTGTCAAAGCCTTCATAAAGCTCTGCCACAAATTGTGTCCAAGCAATATACCCTTGACGAGAATTTTTTCTCCATTGCCATGATTGCCAATGTTCTTGATCTATATGGAGAACACCATACCAGAGTTTTGCCAAGTCATCTGTAATGTTGTATAAAGAGAAGTAATGTTCCATTTGGGTTACTCAACCAGTGGGGTTCGAGCCATCAAATTTCTTCACATCCACCCGTGGAAGGCGTAGGTCACGTTGAAAGTGATGGTTATGCAAGGTATGGGAATGAGAGGAATGGTCACCTTTAGTATGTGGGGGTGAGGAAGAGGAAGGGTTATCTATAGGGATATGAAGTTTGGTGCAGAGTGCCGAAAATACTGATTCAAGCTGGGTGGTGAGGTCTTGTTTGATTTTTCCCATTGAGCACTGCATGGTTGTATTGATGGTGGTGACATTGGCACTGAGTTGTTTCACTTCTTGTTGGGTCTCAATGAGACCAGATTGCAAGGTGATGAAGTGAGCTTCCAAGTCTTGGCTATGAGTATGGGCCATGAGGATGGGGGAACTGAAAAGGGGTGGGCGGGGTAATTTTTTTTTTTTGAAAAAATGATATGGATGAATGTGATAAGGGCGAAGAGATGAATCCAATGGAATAGGGATGAAATAAGGGTGAAAAAATTTCCAGACTCGTTTTTTTTTTTTAAATGTATGATCTAAAGAATACTACAGAGAGGAAATGCCCAAATGCTTAACTAGAAAGAAATGTGTATTTACTTGGCAACTTGAACACAATTGCGCAGCAATAGATCTTGTCTGTTTTAATTTTTTTATGTTTCTGTCCCCAAGGGTTAGGTATTCAAGGGTTCTACAGACAAGGGTTTTCCCCATTCTATAGCTCTCTGATATACGTGCGGGGTCCAACAATAGTACTCGGCCCAATATCCTAGGGCACTAACTAAGGAGGATAGACCGTAACCTTAGACGTACTACCTGACTACCCAAGTACTAGAGAGTATCTTCCCGAGTGTTGTTCTCAGTGACACTATAGTAGTTAGGTGACCGATCGGTTTATCTAAAGAGGGCTTCAGGTAATCTAGGCTTATCCGTACACAGGTGTTGTCTGATGTGCTACCAATCGAATGGGTACCAACAGGGGTTACAAGGGTGACCAATAGATGTGCTCTTAAGTACCACTTGTATTTCCTGCGTGTATGAATCCCTCAACTGCGGGTTTATGCGCGTAACGATAGATCTCTGTGGCTTAAAGACGTCGGAATACATCTCTACCCTGAAAACAAATTAACCAACAGTTTCTGCCGAGGAAAGTGCTCTGATACCACTTGTAATATACCAGATATAAAATGTATGCAGAACATAAATAAAATGCTAGTAATGGTAGAATAACAACAATATAACCATAACATTCACCACAATAACACTGAAATGATATAAGAATAACAACAGAAATAACATTTTGAATCTGAAAGCAATGTTCATGGGCCTCTTCTAGGGGGCAACCTCCAGTTGAGCAGAGCTCTATTACAATAATATCCAAGCTAGGGTTCTCATACCCTCGGCTCCTATTTATACTAAAAAGAAGCATCTAGAGGAAGATCCTTCTAGAAGCGAAAACTTTTATTAGGTCTTCTTACATCTGCCTTATTCTATTTTATTAAAAGGCCTTATTAATATTGACCTTTATTACATCCAAATATATTGTTCTACCTATGTGTGGGTTAGGATCCTAACACAATCATTAAACATGAATTACACATACCTTATGGCGATCATACCATTTTATCATGAAATTCTTCAAAAAGCTCCTTTAAAAGGTAAAAAACGCATATGTACATGTAGCAAAAATGTATAATAACCATCATGAAAGTGATTATATCTTGGTCCCAATAGAAATGTCACTAATAGTAAGATGCCATCGTGATGTTATTTGACACCGAAGACACAGTCATCACCTTTGAATACTTTCTTTGTTTTTACTACAAGCTAGAAGTAGTTTTTATCAATTAGAATTTGAATACCGTCATAACTCTTTTACTTTTGATTAAGTAGATTAAAATTTATTCTTCGCAAAATAGAAATAGTTATGAGTTATTTTTAACAATAGAGTTCACTTGTCAAAATAGTTTTGATAGATTACTTGTTTACTTTCTTACTTGCTCAAAGATAGATAGATCAAATAACTCAGAAATATCTTACTTGTTGTTTCTTACTTAAAAATAGATTGAATAGATTAACTAGCTTTGAAATAGATTGCTTGTTATTTGTTTATTTAGAAGTAGTCCATAATTATTTGTTTGAGGTTACTTAGGGTAAATAGTTCATAATTCTAGAATTACTTAAATCTCATTAATTGAAGGTTTCTTTACATAGAATTTGCTAATTAACTAGATTTGAAAAATCATCTCTTTAGAAAGTAGATTGATAGAGTGGTGATCCCTAGGGTAGACCATCTTCTTAGTTAGACAATCCTTCCATAAGATTTTTTGCATTGACTCATACAGTGCCACAACTCTAAGTTTACTTACCCTGGGTTGACAATTTAATTGAGGGAATTAGTACATATAGAATACCCATTATTTTTGGCATTGTCTTAAGGTAGGAAATAGTTAGGAAGTAGATCATTTCTGAACCTTAGCATTAGTTTGGTGGCGGGGGAACTTTAAGATGAGAGATAAGAACCTGCACATATGTTATAGCAAGTTCCCCCAAGCCCAATGGTAGTTTTTATTTCTTTTCTTTCATGAACAAACCTAGGGACCCAAAGGGCAGATACATTAAAACCAAACCAAAAATTTTGATCAAGTTTCCTTCTAAACTTTTTGGAGGAAGGAACACTCCACCCATAAAATCCATAGATCAATGCCGAAAAATAGGGGTTAGATCAACCGAAAGAGATAAAGTAGTCTCTAAAGAGACCAAAACCGAGAGCACTATAGAGAATAAGATTGAAACATCAATAGTAGTGGGATAGGAGGCAATACCACTCGAGCCTTCATCAAAACCAATAGACAAAACCTTTTCTTTTTCACCACCATCAGGGTACTCTAACTTTTTAGATATCATTGACCTTGAAAAGGTGAATACTCTCTTTTTTAGTTCAGCCAATATAATTGTTTCCCAATTCGAAATAAAAACTTTGGCACCAATAGTTTCAACAACATCGAGTAAAGTCCTAGACATCCAAACAGTAGATAAATCTTCCCATAAAAGGGATACCTTTCCTGGAAAAGAACCTTGGGATACTTTGTTATCTTCAAGGATAAAACCATTTAGGTAATGTCTCTTTGGAAATCAAACTAGTATGGATGATCAGGAGGATCACAACCATGTAAGACACGATGAGGGATAAGAAGTTGGAAACCAAACATAAACCACCTTCGGGTTTGCAATTTTGGATACCACACAGAATGTCAACATGAATAAAATTACACTCTCGGCACTACCCACCTTCTAGGATAAAAGAAGTGAAGACCTGGATACCTTCCTATTTGAGTTTGACATCTTGTGTAGGAGCTACAATTACTTGTAAAATGCCCCTAAACTAAAACTTTTTCCTGTCAACCTCAAGTATTATTCACTAAGATGGTTCATGGAGTTGGGAGAGTCCAGTATTAGGTATGGGGAAGACATGAAAACTATATTTATTAAAAAATACCAAGACTACTGCAAGTCCAAGAATTCTCGTAATGATATTTTTAAGATCCAACAGTTAGAGGACAAGATTCTCGAGGATTACATGGAACATATTGCTTATATCTTACAGAATTGAAGTACCATGACCTCCCAGATGATGCAGTCAATACTCTCTTCCTTAAATGTATTTTAGAAGAATAACTAAAGACACTTAACCTGATCGAATCAGGTGACATATCCCATAAACAATTTACTTAAATCTATGAAATGTGTAGGAATTACTCGAGGATCAGAGCCAAAATGGGGAAGAGTGTTTGATATCGTTATAGTAGAAACCTAAAAACAATTAGTTCAGGTGGTATCACAAGGGTAGAGATAGGAAACCTATTGGAGAAATTCAAAACCAATATCTTAAGTACAATAGGTTCCTAGTTACAAACCCTAAAGATTAAAAATAAATAGGAGGAGGAGAATACAACAATGTGCATATTTTGTCCAAGATGTCGGAGGAAGAACTCCTCAAGGGAATGCCCATTAAACAATATCTCAGTGTGTGGATTCTACACTAAAGACCACCCAACTGAAAAATTCCCATCACTTCCTAGTTTATTATCCATTTGCAGAGGTGGGGATCCTGGGGAATCCTCTTATGCACCTAACAGGACATAGAAACCTAGGATTCATCCTACATACCCAGATCTACCACCTCAAGTTACACCCTATTGTCAACAACAACAACAACAATGGAACTCACCAAATTAGAAAAACTGGTCTACGCAGTATCACCATCCTTGGCTAAAAAGATGGAGAGTTGGGCATACCGAAGGAAACACTCAAGCTCCACCTATTTCTATTCCCACTCATACTTACCCCCAGTTTCCACCAAACATCCCACAATTTTTTTCAGGTTTTGTTCCCCCACCTTTACCTCCTATTCCACAACAACCCCAACAATACTAGAATACAAGATCCCTAAGATCGACATTATTACCAGCACAACCAGTTTCCAACCCCAATAACAAACCAACTCAACCTCTTCACAATGTTGAGATGCAAACCTTTCCGACATGTGTTATTTCTCTTGTTCCATTGCATGAGATTCAACTAAGGTCAGGAAAATTTCTAGATAGACAGAGGCCTTCAATAGTCATATGGGAAGAAGAAGGAGATTAAACTCCCAAACAGCCCATGGATGACACTAAGTGGGAAGATGTTATCATTCCTAAATACTAGGAACCAAAGCTTCCCCAAAATGCATCTTCACAGATTACAAAATCCCCTCTTTATCCATAAAGATTAGCGATTGAGAAACATGCGACTCGACCAAAATTTGACATTTTAAATGAATTGAATAATATCTGTGTCAAAGTTCCCTTGTTACAAGCCATAAAGGGTAGTCCAATTTACAGTAAGGTGGTGAAAGAATTGTGTATCAAGAAACCAAGTAGGAAGCAGAAGGATCCTCCAATAGTACATTTGATAGGAGAATTCTCTGAATGCATATCAGAGTAGCCTAAGGTCACAAAATATGGGAACCCAGGGAACCCCGTAGTAACAATAACCATTAATAAGGTTCTCACTGGAAACACTCTCATAGACGTAGGGGAAACCATTAATGTTATGACTGTTACTACCTTGGAGGAATTATAGTTAAAGCCTCTTCTTAGACCTACCCCAACTATTTTGGAATTAGAAGATAAGACAAAGGTTATACCTAAAGGAATCTTGGATGATATCATAGTTACATTAGCCTCATGGGAATACCCAATATAATTTCTTGTCTTTCATTCAAAGGATCCTGCTAAAGGGAATCCCTTTATCTTGGGAAGACCATGGTTGGCCACAACCAATGCATTTATTGGTTGTAGAGAAGGTGAAATGACCATCTCAAATGGAATTTCTATACATAATCTTACCATATACCCACCACATCAACCTATCATGGAGAATATATGCTGGCTTGAATGTCCATATGAGAATGAGAAATGGGAAGAACTATGTTGTCAAGTGAACATTCCTGGGCACTTCAAGAGAAAACAATAGAAAATGTATTAAACCAGTTTATTTCTGCTATCACATGTGTTGATTTTCCAAAATCTTTTCCCCAATTCAAGTACATGTTTGGGGAATAATTTCAGGAACAATTGGACCCATCAAATGTTTCTTCGACATATTTTATTTTTGAGATAGATGAGTCTGCCACATATTATACCATGCCCTATGAGATTAGTCCAGGGAAATTCCTACATATAAATTGTGGACTAAATGCAGACCAACAAAAATAGTTAGTAAATGTCCTTAAAGAACAATTAGGGGAATTCTCCTGGGAATACATTTATATGAAGGGTATACACCCCGATACATGCATTCATCACATATATACCTAGGAAAAAGTAACACCTATTAGGAAACCCCAGAGGAGGATGAAACCGACACTCAGGGATATAATAGTAAAATAAGAGATAGAGAATCTATTGAATGTCAGACTTATTTATCCGATCTCTGACAGTAAATGGGTATCCCTGCTTGTAGTGTTTCCAAAGAAATTAACCAGAAAATGGAGAATTTGTGTCGATTTCCGAGAACTTAATAAGGCCACTCTAAAGGATTATTTCCCCCTTCTCTTCATTGACCAAGTCTTGGATACATTGTCAGGGAAGAAATACTTATCCTTCCTGGATGGATATAGCGGGTACAACCAAATTCTCATAGCACTCGAGGATCAGGACAATACTACTTTCACTTGTCCTTAGGGCACCTATGCCTATAGGGTCTTACCATTTGGTTTGTTTAATGCTCCTGCCACATTTCAACAAGCAGTACTAGGGATATTTGTTGACCTCATTCATGATTGTGTGGATTTATAAATGGACGACTTTATAGTATATGGAATTACATCCTAGGAAACCCTAGATAATATAAAGAAAGTCCTTATCAGATGTCAAGAAATGAACCTATCCTTAAGTCATGAAAAATGTAAAATGTTGTTGACGGAAGGAGTAGTCTTAGGACACCATGTTTCATTTGAAGGGATTAAGGTGGATCCTACTAATATTGAGGCAATCGTCAAACTTCCACCCCCCAAGACTCATAAAGAGGTAATAATGTTTCTTGTACATGTCGGATACTACCGACGATTTATTGAGAATTTCACAAAGACTGTTGCACCCATGTTTGGATTGTTGATAAAATATGTTGATTTTCTTATGAATGACTAGTGTCAAACTGCCTTTGAAACTCTAAAAGCTAAGTTATCTATGGCACCAGTTCTTAGGGGACCCAATTGGGCCCATCCATTTCACTTATCCACTGATGCCTCTGATACTGTAATAGGAGGAGTATTATGGAAGAAAGAAGACCATCAGTCCTATGACATTTATTGAGTGAGTAATAAATTGTCCCCTGCTGAGTTAAACTATACAGTTACCGAAAATGAATTCTTGGTAGTTTTCCATGCCATCAATAAATTTCTCCATTATATCACATGATACAAAGTATTTGTACATACATATCACTATGCCATTATATTTCTCATGAATAAACCCATTAACAATGGTTGAGTGACTAGGTGGATCATATTATTGCAAGAGTTCAATATCACTGTCCTTGGCTGACTTGGAAAGGAGAATTTAGCAGTTGATTTTATTTCACGCATAAAACATGAGGGTGACGATATTTCTATTGATGATAGTTTTCCAGATGAGCATCTCTTTTACCTCTCTGTAAATACCCCATGGTTTGTAGACATGGCAAATTATTTGGCTACTAGGAAGTTACCAACTCATTTGTCACCTCATGAAAATCATAGAATTATCACACAAAGTGCTAACTACTCTTGGGTTGGCCATGAAATTTTTCATACTGGAACATACTTGATTATTTGTATATGTGTCATGTTGGTCCTGAGGTCTCCACTTGATTGCTAAAGGGAAAATCTAGGCCACCTATCAGTTTAAAATGATTGTTTCTTTAACTTTTTGTTGGTTGGTCAGAGGTTTATTCTATCAAGACAAAGTCAAGGTTAGGTTGGCAGAACGATATGGATGAGGGCCCACCTTGGATAATGGCACATTAATGACAGACCAGTGAAATAATAGAAAATAGAGAGAAACAACAAACTACTCAATGAATAATCTTCTGCAAGAAGTTCAATACTTAAAATATCATTTCAAGACATCAAACATGTATCAAAACACAATAACTCCCACAAGTTACAGAAAACAAATCTTTACCAAATCATTAGCTGCTTGATAGGTTGCATATCAGTAAAAATAAGTCATACAATATCTAAAAGGAAATGAAATGTATGTTGCACAAATAAAAGAATGTATTCAAGATAAGAATGAAAACACATGAAGAGTTGAAAGAATCATTGTCATTAAGAGTATGTTCACCAGGTAGAAATATTTAATCCATGCATAAAACAGGTCCAACCAGACTGTTGTATTGCTATTCTTTCCTCAAAAAAATTGACCTTTATAATATCCAAAAAATGACTATTTAAAAGAGTTGCAGAGGTTGTTGTCCTTAGGGGACTGAGAACTCGATCTAGGGAACTATTCATAAAACAAAATATTAAATTCACTAAGATACTAGAATTAAACAACAAGAGTGGTTCTTATCACACACAAAAGACCACTCTTGCATCTAATCTAGGAAAATGATTAACTTAATCAAATGAAACTACGACTGTCTCTACAACAGAACATATGTATGTGTTGGAGGAAATGAGTGGCTGAAAATAGGCCTCGGAGTGACAGAGAAGATCTCTGTGTTGAACGACATCATGTCTGCAAGCTGTTGGAGCCCACTGGAGATAACCAATTGCATGAGCAGATCTTTCTGAAGTGCTTCTGGAACTAATCTACATCAACCTGTGACTCAGACTTAGCTACCTATCTATGCATGAGCTTTCAGAAGCCAAGCACACTCTGTACTGACCCCATCAACTACCATCTATACCTATGAAATGCTTTCACTAGAATGGTTATTGGCCCATCAGACATGAAGGGAGACGTGGAAACGAGCATCCAACCGTGAGACAAGATGAATGGACATGAGGGTAGATGATGTGTAGTGGGGGATACAGGTGGCACGTAGGGAGAGGAGGAGTAGATAGGTTGGGAAATGAGTGGATAATAGGTGGTGAAAGGCGAGAGGGGTTGGTATTGAAACACAACCCGACAGGATCTCAGAGGTGGGTGCAGGCGGTAAGTGGATTAGAGAGAGGGGGGTCTGAGTTCTTAAGGAGTCGCCACATTAGGTAGGTCCCGTGGTGGGAAAACCACTT